>JANIPN010000217.1:13681612-13698050 GCA_027478595.1 Erythroxylum anguifugum | reverse complement strand
AAGCAGGAATATAACAGAGTGGCAAGATTACTCTCTACATCGTCCTGTGACTCGATCCATGTCTAAGGGACCTAACATTAACATCCATAAGGACCCTTAATAGTAACTGGATTATATTTGGTAGTTTTATTGAACTAGGACCATTTTCCTATTTTCAGTTTTTGATTGGCAGCATCTAAGGAAGATAATCTTTATTTAACTCAAAAGTCAAATCCACTTGATTAATGGACTGAATTGAGAAGTTAGTGATCTAAAAATTTATAATCTTGTAACCTCTACTTTCCTTATCTTCTCCACCGCATCCTTTCAATTTTTAATCTCGTCCCTTGTCCCCTCAAATTTCATCCTATCATGTGTTCAGCATCGTGCAAGTTAAGGACTTTCACTAGATCTATCCAACATTATGAGAGAACCCTTCCCCACAAAAGTTAATATCCAACAATCATTTGGACAATTTAGGTTACAAAGATAATACAAATGTAAAACCAAAAGTGATCTATGTACCTCATTTCCTCCTTGCACAACCACTCAATGAGCTTTGGATTCTTGCTGTCAGCTGGATGTAGAAATCTAAAGCATCATACATTACAATAAGCATGATATAGTCCAGTAAGAGAACCTAAACAATAAACTGTTTCTTAAGATACATAATTTATGAGAAAATTGGTAATCAAATTGAAACTTACTCATTAAACTCCGTTATGTTCAAGAGACCATCTCCATCAGTATCTGATGCGTTGAAATGTTCTTCTTTCCACCAGCCCATTTCATAGCCAAAAGCATTTGGATCTAACATTATGAAGTAAAAAGAATCAGTTTAAAGGATCGCATAAAATATCACAATGATAGTAAGTAACACCGGTATCATCAAAGAAAATGCATGGTTTTCTGACATTATCAAAGTTTACTAATAGAAAAGAAAATAATAACAGAAAAAAGCGAAAAAGGTCCTGTTCTCATGTAACCTTGACAAAAATATATATTAGTACACGATCAAACAGACTTCCAGACAGGCTTTTATCATCATAGTTTCACCAGAAACCCTTATCCTTGCATCAATTCTAGTACAGTTTGCACATTGACCTAAAAAACCAATAGAGATCTAGCCTAGATAACTAAGTACATATTGGCACAGGGCTGTACATGTAGGCAACTTAAAACCTGTGGTGGCACAGAGATACTGTAAATACATATAAAAGTTCACGTGACATGCAAGATAAAATCACATACTTCAACATGTTCACAGGGATCTTAAACAAGGATCATTTTAAGAATCGATTTGGTGACGGCACATAATATTTATCTTGCCAGTCAATTTAATGAAAGATGTAATTGAGATGGCAAAGCTACACCAATTACATTACAGAACAAGATGATAAACAAAGTATCCTCGAGAAGAAAGATCTCAGATCCAGTACATACAAGATAATGCTTATGCCATATGTTCTATAGTCGCCAATTAAAATCACATCTACAAAATAATGACTAGAAAAACATTTGAGATCTCCATAATATAAAACACAAACCATATATCTCCAACTGTTGATCAACCTCTCCTTGAAAATCTTGTAAATGTCATTATAATATCTATCAAAAAACTCTCGGGATAATACCTTTCGTTCAATATTGCGACAATCTCTGAAGCATGCTGACCATCAACAAATATCTGATGTTCTTTCAGTTACTAAAAATCGCCCTTTTCTGGCTTTTTACAGCAAAAAACAAACTACACTTTGTTTCCTACACATCTGTGACGCTTACTCTAAGGTATACTCCACATTAACTATTACACTATCTTCTAATCTCATGGTTTTCTTTTCTTTCAATCACATTGTTCTTTAGCTATTTATGCCATCCAAGCCTTTAACCCTCCCTAGACTACAGCAAAAGATAACAATCAACTTCAATAGTTTTCTACTGAAAATATTAAACTGGAAAAGAAACTTATAGCAGAAGTTCAACAAGGTGGAGAAGAATAGCAATGTCCATCCATTGTGAATCATGAAAGATAGATCAATAAGCATACTATTCTAAATTGTGCAACCAGCCAAACAAAAAACACACTAAAAAACTGCTACATATATGATAGACAAGAACCCACTGAAAGAAAAGAAAAGAAAATGATAAAGCAGCTCTGAAACTGTCAAGACTCAAGTTTGCGAAGATGGAAAAAGTGGTGATATAAGTTCCACAAGAAAGATTAACGACCGAATGGAAAAAAATGGTTTTATGACGTAAAAGGAGAATTTGGTGTTATAAGAGAATGAAAAACAAAATTTTGAGCTAAAAAAGCACGTACGAAAATGTAACAGCCCATGTTCTCAAATTACCAGGTACATCAATATCAACCTCAAAAGTAATACGAACTATACTTAAACATCAATACTGACCTGAATTCTGAACCCAATTGGGCGGCTCATACTCAGAAAATGAAACAAACCCGTCATGATTTTTATCATGAATTTCCATCTCTCTCTCAGTCCTATGCAAGACTTCCCTCAAGGCTTGACGCAAGTTCCACTCGGTCAACTCATACTCATTCACATAACCATCGGATGGATCAACATCAATCTTTGGAAAAAGCAAGAACAGGCTGCCAAAAATTCCACATCTTGAAAATCCCAGAAATTATAACGAAAAGTCTTTAAGTACAATCATAAGTAAAATAGAGCTATATCAAAGGAAACAGTTTATTATTTTAAAACTTGGACCAATGATGCAAATAACATAGATGTGTTATTTGACAGGTGTCATCACACTGATGTGCATACACGTTCAAGTTACAAACTTGAGCAGGTGTCGGGACACGCACAACGAAAGGGGCGAAGACTAATATCATACTGAATCTATGTCAACTCACGCAAAGACAGCAATTATCACCTGCTACATAGAGGGCAAACAAGCACATCCATCACAGAGAGAGGGATGAAAACCCACTATCATCAGTACCAGTCTTTACTCGGGCTCCCCCCTACAAGGACTTGGCCAGAACTGATAGTACTAATTAGTGAACTTTCTCACTTAGCCAGGATTGTAACTCTAAAAACAGCCGCTAAAAGAAAAAAAGTAGCATTTTTACGGTCGGATATAACTTCCGCATTCACAAAAACTTTTGTCTATAAAATGGCAGCCAATCCGTTACCCATCAAAGAATTCATAAAACCTCGTAATTTGCCATAAACAAATATAGAGATTTGGAGCAGATCAAACCTATTGGTGACATTAAATTTCCCCTCATCGTTCAAGTAATCCTCAGAGGCCATAAAATCTTCCCATTCGGGCTGGGACTCATGACCAGGGGCGGAATCAGAGGAGCTATTGAAGAGCTCCGGAAGGTTATTCAGAAAGTGCTGTCTTTCCCACCGCTTGTCCTCGAGCCCGCGCTCGATTTCGGCGACTAGAGGATCGAAAGGGACGGGCGTGTGGGGGTAGTGGAGAGGGTTTGTGTTAGAGAAGTTGAAAGACGAACGGATCTTGAGACGTCGGTGACGGTTGGCAGTGGGTTTTTTGGGGGCGTGCGAAATGAGGCAGAGGACAAACACAGCAATGGCAGTGTATATGATAATGGAGGCTTTGCCCATTGTGTTATTGTATCTAAACATGCACACTTATCAAAATTCAACACCAACAGCTTCAGAGAAACTGAAATCTAACCTAAGATCAATAACCATTTTTACACATATTGTACATGTATATATGTATAGGAAATCGCAGAGAGGCTTAAGATATGTACACGTTGAAAAACAAAGAGGAGATCGGAAGGAAGGAGAGGGAACGAAGAAGCTTTGACGAATCAGACTCATGGGTACAAATCCAATGATAAGAAGAATTTGACAGAGATGTCAAAGAAAAGGGAGCCACGTGATCTTGAAGTAAGAACCACAACTAAAAAGAAAGCACAACTTAATCTCTCTCTTTCTTTCTTTTTTTCAAATTCTTCGTATTCCATAATTGTTCCATAGTTTTTGTTGATGCACTATGCTATCGTATCTCTCCATTTTTTCCATGGATTTCCTATTCTGCGTCTCGACATGATAGAATATCTTGCTTTGTTTGCAAATGGACAGTTCAAATAAAGATGATCCATTGTTTCCATGTCTTTATCGCAAAGGTAGCATCTGTTAGGGATTGTCAAAATTTTTGAAAGTCTGTCCACTATAGTAGTCTTCCGTTTCATTGCTATCCATAGTGTATATGATGCGTATGGAAGTATATCATCATCACTGTAACACTTAATTCGAAGCTCTGCCGTGAAGCGGGGTTTGGAGATGTCTGATAGTATGCAGCCTTATCTCTACATAATAAAAAGATTGTTTTCTGTAACACTTAATTCGAAGTTCTGCTGTGAAGCGGGGTTTGGAGATGTCTGATAGTATGCAGCTTTATCTCTACATAATAAAAAGATTGTTTTCAGTAGACCCACATGCTAATGGAAGTATATAATTTTCCCAAATTAATTTATAACATCTTACAATCTAATTCCTCGTGCCATAAAATTTTCCTAATAGAGTTATCGATGAATTGCCCCAAAGTAGTACCACTCTACATCATCATTTTGACACCCTTATATTCTCTAGGAGGATATACGATGCACCTAAAATAGACCTAGACAATTCTAACATCTTTTAGAAATAAGACAAACATATATCACATCTTATATTTTATTGTGATTTATACAAGTCACAAATTACGCATATAACATCCATACTTTAAAAAAAATATTCTGATGATAAGTTACGGCTAGTACAGGTCATTCATATATACTACAAAATTCTTTCTTAATATTTATAAATACAATACATTGTTTAGATATAAGAATTTCCAAAAGGTTATATATCCTTTTTTGGCCATTGCGGTTATCCCAACCTTAACCCTGTTTATTATAATCTACACAGAGGAAAAACTATCGTGCCAAGCATATAGCTTAGTGGAAAATAATGATGCAATATGACAACTACTAACAGCAGTCACCTAACAATCACATATAAATGATTCATGACAATTAAGTAATAGAAAATACATTATAAAATAAAATTAATGAGGTATCACATAACAATATTTGAACACAATATTAAGAGATTATTCCAAATATGAATTTGCATCAGAACATAACAAACATTAGACATATACAGAATTGTCTGCTAATTTTTTCAGACATGGGTAACAGGAACATAATAGAATATACCTATGATTGATATCTACAGAAGGGGTAATAGCCTCTAAAACAGAAGAGCCTTAAGTCTCTAAAACAGAAGGCATCGTAACGTCTTAAAACAGAAGCAGTTGCAGACTCTTCTAGGCTTGTCTATTTACCCACAATTAAGACTTGACAGGTTAAAACTAATCATCAGAACATCATAATTATATTTCAGTCACATTAAAGAGCAACAATTCATAAGATACAAATTCATTCCCTTATGCTTGCAATTATAATTTGAAAATGTTTATCATGCCCAATCATATTTAATATGCTTTATGATCATATTTCTTTTTAATAATATATCAATGAAAGCATTAAAGTATATACACATTACATACACGATGAGTCTCATATTACCCTTATACTGAGTTTGTTAAGCTTCGGTGACATCCAAAAAGGTTTAGATGAGATGTGGTAAATATTAGAAACGAAAACAATGTCCTAGTTGTGACAAAAGACTGAGTCACGATCGTGACAGACACTCGTCATTCATACCTGTACTTATTTCGTTATATGCATATAGCAAACGTTCGAATTAGGTTTTAAGGTCTTCTAGACATTTGTTCCCTTATGTTTTAAGTTTTCTACTGGTATAAATTTCATGCATTTGGTTAAGTATTACGGGAGTTATACCCAAAACACTACAAGATATTTGAAAACAGGGACATCAGACATAATTAAAAAATCTTAGAGGCATAATCAAATTTTGGTTCCTTCATAAAAGTTCTAAAACTATGTCTCTAGTTTAATCTCCAATTGGAATTATCCAATTTGGAGGTCTACAGGCCAGAATATGCTCAAATTATAGAAGTATGTTCAATGGAACCTATACATCCAGTGAGGTATACATCCCAAATCAACTAACTTCAATCTTATAATGTAAGAGCAACACAAAAATACATCCAATTTAACCAACAACATTCCATAAGAAAATGAGATAATTAATTTACCGATTACCCTCACATCACGTTCATAAATCTAAGCAAACATATCAAAATTCCCATACCTTTTGAAGGAGTGATCAAAACTCCTTTTCCTCACTCCACGTGCTTCCTTTTGCCTTTGTCCTTAGTCTTCTCCTCCTCTACACATAACAAACCTATTCAAAACTCACACTCAACAATTATATACACATAATAAAAACCTAGATAAAGAGGAGATGAAAAAGAAAATAATCTTCATAGCATGAAATTGACTTACCTTAGACTTTAAATTCACCAATTTCTTGTGTATCTTTCAAGATCCCCTTTTTTGATCAATTTAGTGTGAATTTTTAGTGTAAAGAGGAGCTCAAGTTCTAAATTTTTAACTGCTAGGCCGACCTCCTCTCACCCTCTTCATTTGTTTATGTAAAACTTATGGTGTGTGGTGTGACAAGTTTATGGTGTGTAGAGTAACAAGTGGTTAATTCCCACTGGTTCCTTCTTTTCCATTTTCATTAATTACAATTTAACCACACCTTTATCGTATTCCATGTAATTGCATTCCATCTTAATTCATTTAGCATTTTAACCCATTATTAATAAATATTTATGCATGCATAACACAATTAATGGAAAATATCGAATTATCCCCAACAATTCCTCTAATATTGATTAGGTCTGATACTAAGCACTCACTTTCATGCTTATTAACACCCATTGCAAATACCTTCATGGAAACAAAACATTTCTACTAGGGTATAGTTTGGGGCCTCACAATCATATCTTCTTTGGTAAGATTTAAGGCACAATTCTTTAGGAATTGTGAAATTCCTGAGTTTGGAAGGATCCTTTCTAATGTGTCTTTATTGGAAAGCACCTGAAAGACTATGGTCTCTTGTTGATAAATGGTCTTATTGGATTGTAATTCAAGAAGATTGTTGAGATCCCCATAGGGAGTCCATTTATCCCTCTAGAAAGAGGTCTTCAAGCCATCACTTATTTTGTACACAATACCATATTTGATTTTCTCTTTGAGCTTTAAGATATTGACCATTATTGTTGAATCACTTTTTAGATAAGGAAGTCCTAGAAGTTCTAGGGGCATCCTTAGATAGGTATCCATGGACTCATGGGGGTTTCAGTTATAGTGATAGGAATGATAGTAGGCTACTTTATTGAATCTCAATGTAACATTTGAGTTGGTGATAACCAACTGTTTTTTAAGAAAAATGAGGAGTACTGGTTGACTTATTTTATGAGTTAGTCAATGTTGTAATAACCGTAAATGCACGATGTAGCTGTAGCTGTAGCCAGTACTGGCAAGTACAGGTCAACCCCACGAAGACAGTGATTACTAGTAATTACCTTTTCTTATTATCTATGATTTTGATTTTAATAAAGGAAATGGAAAATTAAACAATTAAAATATAATAAGAAACAATAATGAACACAGAAACAATGAAAATTACATAGAATTCTCCTGAACCTTTAATAGATTGATCTTTTATTATGCAATTGTTTTATTAATTTATTGGACCGTGGAGATTCCTATGGTATGCTAATAGCTGATCTTGAATCTATTAATAACTAATCCTAAGGTTTTCAACCGAATTCTTCTTCTTTTAAGTCCGTGAATGCAATTATCACCTATGAATGCACTTGGAGCGAATTAAGTACTAAATATACATCAATAGTATAAAATATCAAGCAAAATGTATCAAATATGTGTGTAAATATATAGTTAAATATGCATCTATTAAATATTCCTACATTTATTTTTGTGTGTCCTCAACCAAACTATAATCAAAATTATAAATTTTGCAACATCAATCCATTATCAATTTCAACATGTCCATTCGTACTATACATCATCATATCCTATTGAATCAAATTAACGTACAAGCATAATCAAATTATCCTAAAATTAACTTTTCTAAGCCATGTTAATAGTAATCACATCAACAATCACATTGACGTCAAAAACATATAATTTTATACCCTCACCAAGATTTCACTCAATGCACTCGTGTTTAGGGTAAAAAGTATCAAAACTCTCACCCAATGCATAGTAGAATTCTTACCATATGCTTACAATAAAATCACATCTCCTTCACTTATGTACAAATTAGAAAAAAAATCAAAAGGTCTTTATGCAAGTTGTAATAGGGTTTAGGTACGATATGATTGGGATAATAACAAGGGTTAAATTAAAGGAAATTTACTAAAAGGAGTTTACAAGACTTGTTTGCAAAACATACTAATCCTTTCATTGTAGCTCCATCGGTATTTCTTTTCTTTTCTTCTTTTTTTATGCTCTTTTTTTTTCTTTTTTATTTTTTTGCTCTTATTTTTTCTTCAACCAAACCAATTTGAGCATTCAGTACCAAAGTAATAAACATATTGGACCTTTCAAAAAATTCAAGTATTAACAAGTAAATAATGTAAATGACTTTCAGGGTTCAAAATAATAAATAGGTCTTCAAGAAAAATAGGATAAAGGTTAATAATGTGGGTTTAGTTAATGAAAAAGGCTAAGGCTTAACTTGGTTATTATCAAGGGTGAATTTATGGGTATGGTAATTATCAAAGAAATAGGGTAAAGTAAGTTTTTGAATCTAAATGCCTTGATCATATCAATGCTTCTAATTTAATAAATATGGTCTCAATGTGCATACTAAAAGCAAGTTCTATAATTATTCTACTATACATGATATCACACACATGAACAAAGGAAAAAAGCTTAAGAAGTTTTGAAATTTGCTCTCAGGCTCAAAAGTTCACGAAAAAGACTAGTTCAAAAGTTCACGAAAAAAGACTGGTATTATGTGTGTAAAAAAGATGCAATATCATTCAACTTGAATATTTCAATGATTAATAAAAATGACTTAGAAAAATAATTTTTTTTCTAACTATCATCCTTTTGCATACCAATTCAATCAATATTTAATAATGAAACACAATATTAATGGACATATTTCAATCAATTCAGAATATTAGTTCATAAAATTTATAATCAAGATTATCATAAGTTTGAAGAATTCATTAAAGATTCTTTAAACTCATCCCTACAGTTAAAGTTGTACATTATCCTCAATATACTCAATATATAAGCATTTTTTATAAGTGAGGGCTTAGTGGTACTTTCGTAACTACGACAATTTTGTTTTGATTTTGATTTATCCAATATGCGACTAACATCCTTACAAAATATAAAGAGAAAGTGATAAAAAAATTAAGAATAGAAATAACAATAAAGAAGTTAAAAACGAAATGTGAAAATAGAAATAACATAAAATTTAAAATAAAATCTATCCTAATTCATGAGTTACCTCCCATGCAACGCTTGTTTATCGTCATTAGCATTGACATACCCTTTATGCTCAACTTTATCCTAGATCAATAATAAGTGGCTTGCTTCCACCCATTTCTCTACACGAAGGTTTTGTAGTATATAAATAAGCCACCTATTGCAAGATAATAACAAGGACATAAGTTATCAAATTAAATAATCCAATTGCAATCATTAATGCCCTTTTTAATCACATGCTGTTAATAAAATAGGGAATAATAAAACTTCTTGAATCGTCGATTGGCTCAAGCAGCTTGACTTGGAGGAAATGTGAACCCTCCATACTTAAACTCACTACCAACACCTCATTAGTAGTTTCCTTACTTGGTTCCTTTTCCAGTTTTTCCTCAATTATCTCTTTCCACTCTTTTTCCTGGATAGAGGTTTCTAGCGCATCTTCTTCAATTATTTACTGACACTTCTCTATTTTCTTTTATTGATGGAGGCTTCTTCTTCAGGAAGTTCTTCTTGGAATGCCCCTCTATTCATGAAGCCAACCCTTATCTTTTCTTCATTCTCAAATTCGTGTTAGTTAGATTTCAATTTGGCAAAGAATCCATTAATTGATCTGTAATACTTTCTTTTTCTTTCGGAAGCCCTTTTTTCTGAAAGCTCGTCTCCACTTTTGAGAGTGATTGTCATTTCATGTTCTTTAATATTCGTTTCAATAGGACTAGGCACACTCCCTTGGATCTCATTAGATAATATCTCCCCCAGCTAATCCATCTGATTCACCAAATTTTGTATACGATTCTTTGTTTCTTAATACTTCATGATTGATTCTTGAATGGAATTAACCATCATATTTTCCAGAGTTGGTTTGTTAACTGGAGGTGCTTAGTGTTGTAAATATTCAGCTAGATCATAATTGTTCCATCTATAAGAGTAAGAGTTGCTCCACTCTGAATTGTAATTGTTCCCTTATAGTGCTCCTTGAGGTTGATTATACATGCTTGGTCGCTCCCATATATGTGTTGGTACTCGACATTCATAATTGTAATGATAACTCCCACCAATGTCCCGACACAACCTAAACATTGGTTGAACCTCCGAAAACATATAAGAACACCTCTGTCTCCCATTTGGTGATGATGAATATTATGAAGATTTATTCTAGCTCCCATAAAAATATTATTTATTCCATCCTTTCATTGTGCGTTGTGACTATGACGTTAAATCTCAATTCCTAAAATAAACCACCACACATTATCAGTGTAGAAAAGTTCAGAAGACAATCAAATAAGCAAACCAAAGGAATACAGTAAGATGAAATAAAATAAAATAAAATAAATTCAAAAGCAAATATAAAAAATAAAAATAAAATAAAACAAAAAATAAAGATAAAGATAAAACAAAATAAAATGAAAATGACTAGAGCAATAGCATTCAAGCTTTCCTAATATGAAAGTCCCCGACAACGGTGCCAAAAACTTGATTGAATTATTTTATGAGTTAGTCAATATTGTAATAATCGTAAGTTCACGACATAATTGTAGTTAGTACCGAAAAACACAGGTCAATCCTACGAAACAGTGATTACTAGTAATTACCTTTTTCTTATTATCTATCCTACATATTGATCTTGGTTTTTAATAAAGGAAACGAAAACTTGAACAATTAAAATAGAATAGGAAACAATAACGAACACAGAGACAATGGAAATTACTTAGAAAATTACTGATATCGAGAATTAGTATCTCTAGGTTTTGAATTCTCCTAAACCCTTAATAGATTGATCTTTTGCTATGTAATTATTTTATTGATTTATTAGACCATGAAGATTCCTATGGTATGTTAATAGCTAACCTTGAGTCTACTAATAACTAATCCTAAGATTTTCAAGCGAATTCTTCTCCTTTAGGTTCATGAAGGCAATTATCACTTATGAAAGCACTTGGAATGAATTAAGTACCAAATATACAACTAAAGTATAAAATATCAAGAAAAATACATCAAATATAGGTGTAAAAATATAGTTAAATATATATCTATCAAGTACCTGGTGACTTTTAAGAACATAAACACAAAAACTCGAATTGACTACTTCCTTGTAAGGTGGAGCGATAGGCCAAGTTGCAAGGATTGTAAGATGATACCTAACACTTCCTTGCCAACTCAGCATAGATTGTTAGTTTTGGATCTTATAATTAAGATTTCGAGGAGAAAGAAAAGTCTTAAAAGCTTTACTAGAGTCAAATGGTGGAATTTGAAAGGGGATACAGTGGAACAACTTAAGGATAAAGTAATATATGAACAAGAATAGAAATTAAAAGGAAATGCTAACTAAATGTGGGAGAGAGTAACAATTCTTTTAAAGAATACAACCAACAAGATCTTGGGTGTTTCTAAAGGACTTAAGGGCAATAAGATGAAATCTTGGTGGGGAAGGTCATTGAGAAGAGAGTGAGAAATTATGCTCTTATCTTGGAGAACCAGTTTGACTTTATGCTAGTTAAGTCTACAACAGAAGTTTTATATCCCCTTAAAAGATTAATGGAATATTACAGGATAGGGAAATCATGTGGAGTTGTTTATAAGTTAAAAGAGTTCTTATGACATATATACGAGTTATTAGGGATATGAATGAAGGTGTAAGGATAATATGAGGAAATATAGAACATTTTTCTATTGATATTGGACTACACTAAGGCTCCTCATTGAGCCCCTTTTTGTTTGCAGTAGCGATGAATGAATTAACCAAGAATATCTAAAAGGATGGTCCTTGTTGTATATTGTTGTTGATAACACTGTTTTAGTGGATGAGATAAAAGAGGATGTCAATGTCAAACTAGAACTTTAGAGGGATATGTTCAAGTCAAAGGGCTTTAAATTAAGCAAGACTAAGACTGAATGTTTAGAGTGTACCTTTCAGATCATAGGCTGACTTCCGATGTGGAAGTAAAGATTTGTTCAAAAGTTATACTACAAAAAGAGTGTTTTAAATATTTATGAATTATCATCTAAAATAGTGAAGAATAAAAACCCTCCTTTTTTTTAATCGTAAGTGAAGAGAAGCCCTTACAAAAATGTCTTATTTTGTCATAAGTTAAGAGTACCTCTCTAAAAATCTTGTTTAAAGTCAAGAGAAACTTTCACAAAGAATACCCTAAAGATTTTTTCAATTTCAATAATTGTAGTCATAACCCAAAACATCAATTTTGGCTCTCATGAACAAATCAATATATGTTATGTAATACACAAATTCCCAAGTATATCAATGTATGCTATTTATTTCCTAAAAAAGATGATTTGGATTAGAGAATGATTAAAAATGGATTCATTGAAACCATACATATTAAATAAAAGGAACATAATTTAAAATGGTAAATTTTCTATAATATATGCTCAATAAGAGTTGGACATTATGTAGACTAGGACGTTTAATAATTTGTGACATAATTTATTAAAAAATATTAAATAAAAGGAACGGAAAAGGTGAAATAAAACCTAACAGAAAATAGTAATCTGTTAATGGGCACGTTATTTTTCTCATTAAAAAAAAAAAGAGAGAAGATTATAGTGTAAAAGAAAACTATAAAAGGAAACCCTAATTTCAATAAATGCGTGAATCCTTTTTAACTTTCTACCGTTACTGCTCCTTTTATTATATACATATATATATATAACGTATGTAATTTTTCCTTTGTTCGTGGCCATTCGAATCACTGATCTTTGTTTGTTTACTTACTTTTCTTTGTCTCCTAAGAAGGTTCGTAACTTCCGGTATTCTTTGTTCATATCTCTAGATTTCCTTTTATTTTTGTGATATTGAATCAAAGATCTTTTGTTATTGTATGTTTCTGTTTCAGGTTCTCGGGAATTCAGATTAAGAGGTTTCAATTCGTACCAGGTAAAACTCTTTTGGATCGTGCTATCTGTTTGTGTTTTTAAGACAATTGAATCTTCTAAACTTGGGCTTATTCATTATTATTATTTTTCTGTTGTTTTGGTAGAGTTTGATGATGGGGAAAACTAATAAAATCTTAGTAGAAATATTTATTAATTGTTAGATAAGAATCTACATCATAGATAATCCTATAGTTTAGATTTTGACATGGAGTGTTCAATTCCCGTGTCTGGTTTTGGTTTATGGTTTTTTATTGTGAATCAGTATAGACCTGATGATGAATCTGAAATCATAGTGATAAAACGAATCTCACTCGCCCATGCTCACTCCTGTGACTAATGCTTGTATGGGTTATTTCCCTAGATAGAATTGCTCATAGTTCAAGGGCTTTTTACGTGATTATGATGAAGAGGCCGTTTGAGGTGGTTGCTAGATTTTGTTCTTATTTTGTTTTCTTTTTTCCTGTCAGGTTTATATCAATCAGAACTTTTGGATCTTGGTTAGTCAGTGAAAATGGCAGATGGTCATGAATCAGATAAGAACATTGAGATATGGAAAATCAAAAAGCTGATTAAGGGATTGGAATCTGCAAGGGGTAACGGTACTAGCATGATATCTCTGATCATGCCTCCTCGTGATCAAATATCTCGGGTCACAAAAATGCTCGGTGATGAATATGGAACTGCTTCAAACATTAAGAGTAGAGTCAATCGTCAGTCTGTCTTGGCTGCCATTACATCTGCGCAACAGAGGCTGAAGCTTTATAACAAGGTTCCTCCTAATGGCTTGGTACTTTACACCGGAACAGTTGTTAATGAAGATGGCAAAGAAAAGAAGGTAACCATTGATTTTGAGCCTTTTAGGCCCATCAATGCATCACTTTACCTCTGTGACAACAAATTTCACACAGAAGCACTAAATGAGCTCTTGGAATCTGATGACAAATTTGGTTTCATTGTCATGGATGGAAATGGCACCCTGTTTGGGACGTTAAGTGGGAATACAAGAGAAGTGCTCCATAAATTTACTGTTGATTTGCCAAAGAAGCATGGTAGGGGAGGACAGTCTGCGCTGCGTTTTGCTCGTCTTAGGATGGAAAAACGACATAACTATGTGAGGAAAACTGCAGAGCTTGCTACACAGTTTTTTATCAATCCTGCTACCAGTCAGCCTAATGTTGCAGGGCTGATACTTGCCGGTTCAGCTGACTTCAAAACTGAGTTGAGCCAGTCCGACATGTTTGATCCTCGCTTGCAAGCCAAGATATTGAATGTGGTTGATGTTTCCTATGGTGGGGAAAATGGTTTCAACCAAGCTATTGAGCTTTCAGCTGAGATTTTGTCAAATGTGAAGTTCATACAGGAAAAGCGATTGATTGGAAAATACTTTGAGGAGATTAGCCAGGATACTGGAAAGTATGTTTTTGGTGTTGAAGACACATTGAAGGCCTTGGAAATGGGTGCTGTTGAAATTCTTATTGTGTGGGAAAATCTTGATATTAATCGGTATGTGCTGAAAAACACTGTTACTGCTGAAATTGTTGTGAAGCACTTGAATAAGGAGCAAGAGGCTCATTCAAGTGCCTTTTTGGATTCAACTACCTCTGTTGAGTTGGAAGTTCAGGAAAAGATGCCGCTGCTTGAATGGTTTGCTAACGAGTACAGGAAGTTTGGCTGCAGTCTTGAGTTTGTTACCAACAAATCGCAAGAGGGTTCCCAGTTTTGCAGAGGGTTTGGAGGCATTGGAGGAATCCTTCGCTACCAACTTGATATGAGATCATTTGATGAGCTTTCTGATGATGGAGAACTTTATGATGATTCTGAATAGCAATCAGCCAAATTTACCCCATTACTGGTGCAGGAAAATGGGGTGCAAGTGACTGCACCAGTGCGCAAACAATTGCGCGTGCTGCTCGGAAAACTTGCCGGTGGTGTTCAATTTGAGGTTCTGATCTCTGAACTCATTTACTAATGTTCAATTCTCCTTTCACATCTTTTATTGTTGTGCATCACTGGTGAACTAGCCCTAAACTTTTAATTTGTCATGGTGTTTTGTTCCTTTGAAGGAGAGCATGATATTTCGGAGTTGGAAAAAGCTTAAGGTGATGGTGAGGCTTGTGGTTCTTGTGATTGAACAGCTTACCAGTGGGAGAGAAGAGTGCCCAACTCTTATTGTTATGCAGCTTTCCCTTGAGGACTGAAAAAGTAATGACTTCGTAATGAAGAATGTGCCAGTTGTTTGAACCAGAAATTTCAAGATGTGCATGTTTATATGTTTGCATTAGAATCCCGTTAGATAAGCATGCCTATTATCTGTGTCCTGTGTCGATGATGCTTGCAGGGCTGTTTTAAGATTATTCCAGTTGTTAGACATTATGTTTACGTTGAAGCTTATGTTTATGTTGTACGTTGAAGCTTGTGTTTATGTTGAACCTTATGGTTGATGTACTTAATATGGGTATTGGTCTTTGACTTCGGACTTTTACATATTGTTGTGGTGGTTCAGATTTCTCTGAAAGTTGTTAGTAGGATAGCCTTTGGGTCATATTTTCCCGCAGTTCACAATGTGCCGCGTTGCATTGAGGTATGTCTTCCCAACTTTTGGGCTTTGGCCCTAGAAACCATAGGTTTAGGCCTGTGCTTATCGTTGTGACAGGAAATAGCAATTTTCTACACAAGAAGTCGTTAAATTAGATTGGATAAGTGCAATGTTTGACAATATCTGATCACATATGCACTGTGGTGTTTAGTGGTCCAACCGTGCAATTAATTAACTAATGAACATTAGAAGTAAACTTTTTGAATTAGTAATATTGTATTAATATTATCTTAACCCTGAGTTACGCATAAAATGTCGTAGAGGCGTCTAGTTGGGTGGGAAACATGAGTGTTTTCAAACTAGCACATTAATGCCCCGATTTGACTTTTGAGAAGGTTCTGCTCCAAAAAGAGAGAGGAAGAAGGTAAATTATTAGAGATGGCAAATGGTCCGGGTTTAGCCACCCCACTTCGGTTCGGACTCGGTCTCGAATGGGCTGTCTCTCGTTTGGTTGAGTTCGGGCTCAAGGTCGAGTCAGCTATCTTGGGGCCGATTGGGCAGTAGGGGGTACCTGCACCAAA
>JANIPN010000217.1:13668802-13681512 GCA_027478595.1 Erythroxylum anguifugum | reverse complement strand
AGGTGCTTGATAGGACCTTTTGGAGATACGAGTTCCAAGGATGGCCTTTGAGAATAGTATCAGGTTAACTCCATCACATTCACTCAAAGAAGGCAGTGGAAAAGTTGGAGTATCTGGTTTAAAGGTGCTTGATAGGACCTTTTGGAGATACGAGTTCCAAGGATGGCCTTTGAGAATAGTATCAGGTTAACTCCATCACTCAAAGAAGGCAGTGGAAAAGTTGGAGTATCTGGTTTACTATAGCAACAACGAAGCATGGAAAAAAAAGACAGGATGAATACAAGCAGTTGTCGGTAACTTGAGTTCATAAGCCACCTTTGCCAATCCTGCACAAAACTTGAAAGGGTCTATAAAATTTCTTTGAAAGCTTCAGAGAGAGTCGTTGTTGAACAGATATTTGGCAGTAAGGTCGAAGCTTAACATAGACCAATATCCAACGGTGAACTCTTTCTCATGTCTTTTGCGATTTGCCTGTTGCTCCATTCGGTGGTTGCCGTGGGAAAGATTTCCAAGTTTAGTCAAGATGTTTTGTCTGTGTTTTAAGGCTTCACTCGAGGTAGAACCCACTATGTATGAATTGTCTGTGTTTTAAGGCGTCACTCGAGGTAGAACCCACTGTGTATGAAGGAATAGAGGAAGGTAAACGTCCATACAAGACTTGGAAGGGTGTCATTTTGATAGAAGAGTAAAAAGAGGTTGTACTAGTATTCCTCAAGATGAAGGCATTGACATCATTGTTGCGGTCCATCACTTGCAAAGCATCGCAGGTAGACTTCAAGTTAGCTGTGCACAACCTCGGATTGGCCATCCGTCAGGTGGTATGCACTGTTATGAGTATAAAAATTTCCTTTTAAAAAATGACTAATGGAGATATGGTTATGAGTGTAAAAATTTCCTTTCAAAAATGACTAATGGAGATGTGGTTTTGATCACTGATGATTGATTTAGGCATCCCGTGGAGCTCGAAGATAGTGTCGAGAAAATTTTACGTCAAGGAAGTTGCAGAACATGTTAGAAATATGTGGAATAATATAATTACAATATTAATTCCATATTCATGAATATTAACCAAATTGCCAAAGGTGTGATTAATAATTTACTAATTACATTTGAGGGACATAGTAGTACTTTAATAATTATATGTTGGTTTATTAAACTATAGTTAATAACATCTTTGAAATGACACAATTATCTTTTTATACCCCTTATGGTAGAGCATGTTATAAGGAATAACATATGATGAGATTCTGTGCATATAGTGTGTGGGTGTGAAAACAGAATATTGGGTTTTCTACTATAAGCTTCCTCTATTGCACAAGGTTTGTTAATATTGATAAGTTGTGGAATAGAGGTTTGTTAATATTGATAAGTTGTGCTGTTCAAAATGGGGAGAGTGCATCCAGGTTCTATGCCAAACATTGGAGGCATGTTAATCTTATTGTGTACTTAATGTTCTAAATAAAATGTAGATCTTGGCTCTGTGATTGTTGATGATTTGATTTTAGGACTTATATTTGGGAATAAACCTGTTTTTTTTAAATCGATTTTTGGCATATATGACTTCGAAATGATGCATTAACGTGCAGAAAATGTTGTTGGTTGTTGTTGTTGTCTTTTACCTTTATTTTGGACAAATAAATCACGATTTTGGGTGAGTTTTTTGAAAAATTTTCGTGTTGTCGTTAATGATCGAAATGGGTTAGATATTTTCAAGTTTTGGAGCACTTTTGGCTGAAATGGATATGAAAAATTCATAGAACGTGAAAAATGGAAGAAAACTCCTAAAAAATCGTCGGAAATCGAAGGTCGGAGAGGGAGTTGCAGTCAGGTCGACCCACAAACCTGACTAAGGGTCAGGGACGACCTAGACGACATCGTCCCGACCCTTCTAATATATATATATGTACAACGCGTGTGAGGGCACGTGCAAGGTCCTTTTTGGACCATTTTTTCTTCATTTTGCTCCTTTTTTATTATTCCATATGTTTATGCACAAGATTAATTAGTAATTTTTTATTTGATAATTCTAATTGTTTTAATCATATTGTGGCATAAACATGATTATTTGTTGACAATAGTAAATGCTTATTTTTAGCTATCGTAAAATTGAGCATGTGAAACTATTTATGATGAGGAATTTTTTAAATATTAATATATATTTAAAATTTTGTGTTTTTCCTCTAAAATAACATTAAAATCCATACGGGTAATTAATATTCTGTCGATAATTACTACTTAGTAGGATGCTTAATATAGTGAAGAAATTTTATTGAAATATTATGAACCGCACAATTTTTTATCCTTTCGATGGTACATTGATGTTTTGGTTGTAATATTTAATAAATTGTTCTTATCTGTGAATGAGTTCTATATTTGTTTAAGGGACTCTAGCATGAATGATATAATTAATTTTGAAAAAAGAGCACAAATTGCATGATTCTATTTTAACATGCATATCATGGTTATTGCCCTTGGTTCTCATTCATCTTTAAGCAATCCGAGAGTCTCTACCATCTTGATGCTAAATGGAACGAACCATAAGCAGTGGGTTGAATCTCTCATGATGAATTTGACTATCATGCGAATAAACTTGGCCTTGAGAATTGATGCACCACCTAAACCTGTTGATGATGCTACTGAGAACGAAAGGAAATCCTATGAGGAGTGGGAATACTCTAACCAATGTTGTTTGATGATTAAGAGGTATCATATGGATGAATTCATTCGTGGTAGTATTCCCGAGGCCGATAGTGCAAAGGATTTTCTTGCTGCCATTAAGAAAAAGTACTAGAAGTTCTCAAAGAATGAGTACTTAAACATGCTTCATCACACCATTTACGATGGTGCAAGTGATTTTAGGGCTCACATTGAGAAGCTTATGGGTTGTTACCAAAAGCTTAAGGCTATGGATATGGACCTGGGTGAGGATTACATGGTATGGTTTATAATGAGGACTCTTTCTTCCAAATTTGATTTGATCAAATCAAGCTATAATGCTTAGAAAGAGTAATGGACTATTGAAGAGATGACTGCTATTCTTGCCAAGGAAGAGGATGACATGAAAAAAGGAAGAGCAAGAAGCATCTCCATGATGACAAACCACACAACAATTCTCAAAAGAGAAAGTTCACTTCTAATAACTCAAGTGACCAAAAGCCTTTCAAGAAGAAAGTTGTTAGTCCTAAAGGCAATGGACACGCAGGCACATCTTTTGTTAGTCAGAAGAATAAGTTTTTCAAAGGGAAGTGCGACTTTATGACCTTTTGTCAGAATTTTGGGCACAAGAAAGCTGACTGTCGAAAGCTCAAAGCTCACATAGAGAAGAAAGGTAATTGTCTTGTGATGGTTTGTTTAGAGTCCAATATTATTGATGTTCCTTCAAATACTTGGTGGTTAGATACTGGAACAATAATTCACATTATCAATTCTTTGCAAAAACTGACAAGTCGAAGAAGGCTGACTAGTTATGAGCAACATGTGTACATGGGACGATACAAAAGTCAAAGTTAAATTTTTTGGGACAGTTAGACTATAGTTGAATATAGGACATCTTTTGGTATTACATGATGTCGCTTATTTATCCTCTATTAGGAGGAATTTGATTTCTGTATCCATTTTGGATATACTAGGTTATAGTATTCTTTTTGGAGCTGGAAAAGTGACTCTGTATCGTAACTCTCTTTTAGTGGGAAATGGAATTTTACGTGAAAATTTATACAAACTTGAGTTGAATGATGTTGCTACTGTTACTTCTTCCTCTTCCCTTAATACTGTTGTTGGTTCCAAACGTATGAGATTGGATTTGAGATCTTTTATGATATAGCACAAACGTTTAGGCCACATTTCTAGAGACAGAATGAAGAGGTTGGTAAAACATAGTGTGCTTCAGGATCTTGATTTTTCAAATTTCACTGCCTGTGTTGATTTTATTAAAGGAAAGTTGACTACCAAGGTTAGAAAAAGAAAAACATATAGGTGCTCAGAATTGTTGAAGTTGATTCATACTGATATATGCTGACCATTTATTCCACCTGTTATTGGTGGTTATAAATACTTCATCACTTTTATTGATGATTTTTCCCAATAAGGTTATATGGAGCTCATTCGTGAAAAATCTGAATCTTTGGAGATGTTTAAGATTTTTAAGATAAATGTTGAGCTTCAAAAGGGGAAGAAAATCAAAATAGTTAATTCTGGCAGAGGTGGAAAGTGTTATGGGCATTATGATAAGAATGGAAGGAATCCAGGACCCTTTGCTAGATACTTGCAAGAATGTGTTATTGAAGCAAAATATACAATGCCAAGAACACCCCAGTAGAATGGAATCGCTGAAAGAAGAAACCACATACTTCTTAATATATTACAGTGTATGTTGATTCATTCTAGTTTGCCATAATATTTATAGGGTCAGACGTTGAAGACAATTGCTTATATTTTGAATCAAGTATCTAGCGAGTCAATCCCAAAGATTCCATATGAGTTATGGTCAAGTAAGAAACCAAGCTTGCGTTATTTTCATATTTGGGGATGCAAAGCAGAAGTGAGGCCCTATAATCCATAATCTAAGAAGCTTGATCTGAAAACTATTAGTGGCTACTTTGTAGGCTACACCGTCGGATCAAGGGGTTCTAGATTCTATTGCCATCTTACACGACCATAATTATAAAATCAAATAGAGCGGTTTATTTTGAAGATGAATTTGGTTTAAGTCAAGGGTCAAGAGAAGTTGTATTTAGGGAAGAACATATTCTAATCCCTATACTCATCGCTTTCGCTCCTGTTGATGACCCTATGATTGAGTAGATTCCAGTAGAATCTTATGATGAGCCTCATAATCAAGCACAAGATGAAGTCATTGATACTGGGGATTATGATGTTATTTCAGGAGATCATGAAGAACGCCTAGACCTGCCATTTCTGATGACTATATTGTCTATTTGTAGGAACATAAGTTTGATGTAGGAGATAATACAAAACCAGTTAATTTTCAAGAAGCATTGAATAGTCCTTAATTTACATTGTGGATGAATGCAATGGAAAGATGAGTTGAGTTCTATATCACAAAATGGAGTTTGGGAGTTGGTTAAACTACCTAAAGGTTGCAAACCCAATGGGGGCAAGTGGGTTTACAAAATCAAATATAACTCAAGTGGACAAGTAGAAAGGTATTAGGTTAGACTTGTGGCTAAAGGTTATAGCCAGAGAAAAGAGATTGATTTCAAACAAACCTTCTCACCAGTTTCTACCAAAGATTCACTGTGAATCATCATGATTGTAGTTAGTTATTTTGACTTGGAACTCAACCAAACGGATATGAGGACAACCTTCTTAAATGGAGATCTGTATAAAGATGTTTATATGACTCAACTAGTTGGTTTCAAGATGATTGGTAAAGAACACATGATTTGCAAGCTTAATAAGTCTATATATGGGTTAAAATAAGCATCAAGACAGTGGTATCTCAAGTTTGATGTTATTGTTATGGCAAATGGTTTCAAGGAGAATGTACTTGATCAATGTATATGTACGAAGTTCAGTGAAAGCTGTTTCATTTTTCTAATACTATATGTTGATGACATTCTATTTGCTTCTAATGATACTGATCTATTATTTGAGACAAAAAAACTATTATTTATCCATTTTGATATGAAGGATCATGGTGAGGCCTCTTATGTACTTAGAATTCAGATTCTCCGAGATAGGGCTAATGAGATTCTTCGATTGTCTCAAAAGACTTACATTGATCGGATATTGAAAAGATTCAATATGCATTCTTGTTCTCCTGGAACGGCACCAATAGTGAAGGGTGATAAATTCTCAAAGGCCCAAAGTTCACAAAATGATAAAGAGAGAGTTGAAATGAAAGTCGTTCCTTATGCGAACTTGTAGGTAGTCTGATGTGTGCACAAGTATGCACACTCCTTGATATTGCTTTTATTGTAGGCGTGTTTGGAAAATACTTAAATGATCCTGGACTTAGCCATTGGAAAGCGGCTAAGAAACTCATGAGGTATCTTCAGGGTAGCAAGGATCATATATTGACTTATCGGCGAACTAACATTCTTGATATAGTTAGGTTCAGTGACGCTGATTATGCAGGATGTGTGGATGATAAAAAGTCCACTTCAGGCTACTTCTTTATGATGGTTGGAGGAGTTGTATCATGGAAAAGTGTCAAACAAACACTCACAACATCCTCGACCATAAAGGCAGAGTATATGGCATGCTATGAGGCAGCTTGTCAAACAATATGGCTATGAAATTTTATTTCAACATTAGGTATTGTAGACTCTATTTCGAGTCCGCTAAAATTGTATTGTTATAACTCTTCAGCTGTAGCTTTCTCTAAGAACACTAGAAGTACTTCTCGCTCAAAGCATATTGATATAAAGTACTATTTTGTTAAAGAGAAAGTCGTTGAATCACTCATTACTATTGAGTATACGCCTATAGTTAGCATGTTAGTAGATCCACTTACAAAAGTCTTACCTATATGTGTATTTGTAGAACACGTCTCCCGCATGGGATTGTTAGGAGCCTAACTTGATAAGATTAGTGGGAGTTTGCTATTTTGTAGCGAATATATTAGTACTTTATATGAATTGCTTATGGCTTATATATATGAAACATGCATAATGATGTTTGCAGTCACTTCTTGTTAATATTGTCATATATATGTTGATGTATATATGTAGTTTGATGAAATGACAGCTACAAAAGGAGACAAATGCGTAGTCTCAGTTGTTGTATGCATGCATGTTGTTTTAATGGTTATTATTGTATTTGAACATCTCAAGGGTCTAATCATATGTAATATATATATCCCATTGATATAATATTGCATATGATTTGACTGCTTTTAGATGATGAAGATTAATATGGTGATTTGATTACATTGTCCAAGTGGGAGAATGTTAGAAATATGTGGACTAATATAATCATAACATTAATTTCATATTCATGACTATTAATCGAATTGCCTAATGTATGTTTAATAATCATAATAAGATGGTTAATAATTTACTAATTGCATTTGAGGCACATGATAGTACACAAATAACTATATATTGGCCCATTAAACTATAGTTAATAACATTATTGAAATGACACAAGTATTCTTTTCTACCCCTTAAGGTAGAACATGTTATAAGGAATAACATATTGTGAGATTGTGTGCATATAGCGTGTGGATGTGAAAACAAAATATTGAGTCTTCTACCATAAGCTTCCTCTCTTGCACAACGTTTATTGATATTGATAAATTGTGGTGTTCAAAATGGAGAGAACACATTTAGATTTCATGCTAAACATTGGAGGTATTTATTGTGTTCTTAATTCTCTAAATAAAATATAGATATTGGCTTTGTGATTATAGATTATTGCTTTTGTGAATAACAGAATATTTATAAGGCAAGGCAACAAAATGTGCAACGTTATCAAGCGGTCTACCATAACCCAGATTATTGTCTTCCCATGAGAGCTTGGTGAGTGAGTAATAAAATCCATTATAATCTCGTTCCATATTTGTGATAGAATTGGAAGAGGCTGCAATGTAAAATATGGTTTCTGGGTGAGGGCTTTGTTCTGATGGTGTACATGACATTCACTAATGAATTTTTTATGTCTTTGTGCATGTTGGGTTAGTAGAAGGATGATGTGATGCGGTGATGTTGTGGTGCGGACACCAGAATGGCCCCCGATGGGAGTGGAATTCGGTAAGTAATTGTTGTTGGAATCTTGTAGGTTTAAGGATGTAAAAGTTGTTATGGTAGTATAGGAAGCCATGGTGGAAACTATAATGGGGCTGTAAGGCTGGATCATAATTTCTTAAGCAGAAGGGGTGTTAAAATACTAGGAAAGCTAGTTTACATAAGGAAAGAAAGGAGATGAGATAACCAGGAGGATTGAAGAAGTGTCACTGGACAGTCGAGAAAGGGCATCAGCCACTTTGTTTTCCCTACTAGGTGTGTAATGAAATTGAAATTCATACCTCGTTAGTTTTGTAAGCCATTTTTGTTGATCTTGAGCTTGGATCGTCAGAAACACCATATGCTTAATGCTCTGATGATCAGTGAAAATACGAAACTTATTTCCCAAAAAATATTGCCTCCATTTTTTTACTGCTTAAGTAATTACATAAATTTCTCTTATGTATGTAGATGTGGCCATCCGGCGAGGCGGAAGCTTCTTACTAAAAAATGCGATTGGATGGTTATCTTGATATAAAACTGCTCATATTACAGTTCCAGGGGGTCAAATGTTTTAGAAAAATATGGTTGGTGTAAAGCAAGCATTGTAGTCGTTGCTTCAAGTCTTCAAAGGCATTAGTAGTAGCAGGAGTTGATATGACACCTCCACTTCCAATTCTTAAGACTTATTTTAGGAGGACATTTAGAAAAGCACATGAGGATCACATGGGCCAAGATTTAGTCAATCAATAGCTTGATTCCAACACACATCCAGTAGTCATATCCCATTATTTTAGCTATTCTGTTATTTTACCGATTGGCTTTATTTATTATGCATTATATTTTATTGTTGCGAATCTTTAGGAATCCGTTATGAGTTGTTAGGAGTCTAGCATTATAAATATCTGATAGTTAGAGCAAGTGAGCAGCTTGAATGATTAAAGTATTTATATTGGAGTTTAGTCCCCTCCACACGGATTGCCTTGGGAGTTCAAGATACTTGCTCTCAGATTTATCAATAAAAAATCATATTGTTCAGTATTTCTTTATTCATCTTCTGGTCTCTACCATTTTGGTATCAGAGCCATGGCTACCACTCGTTCATCCACCAATAACCCACCACCACAAACCCATGATAATATACCGGAATCAATATCCCAACAATTAGCTGCCATAGCCTCTCGTCTTGAGATATTTGACACCATAGCTGCTGATGTAGCTGCATTGAAAGCTCAAGCTGACAAGGGGAAGAAACCTAAGAGTAGTAATGATCGGAGAACAAGGGGAATATCTCATTGGAACGTTGAGACAGAGGATGAAGGAGAACAATACTAGGGTCATAAAAGTACCACGTGTCCACCTTATACTAAGATAGAATTTCCCAGAATTCGAAGGAGGTGATCCACGTGGTTGGATTTTGAAGACTGAGAAGTACTTCAGGTATTATCAAACACCTGAAGAATCGAAAGTTGACGTAGCGGCTATGTATTTAAAAGGGGATGCACTTGATTTGTTCGCTTGGATCAATTCTAAGAGAACCGTTTTGTATTGGGAGGAGTTAGTGAACACGCTTCAAGAACAATATGGTCCTGCTGAATTCTAGAATCCTAATGAATATCTTTATGCTGTTCGTCAAACGGGTACAGTACAAAAATATCGTCAGGAATTTGCTAAACGTTCGGCTCGAGTCAAAAATTGGCCTGAACATTGTCTCTTGGGTATTTTCCTTAATGGGCTGCGAGATGAATTAAAATTTGATGTGAGAATCCACAAGCCCAGATCTGTTTATCGGGCTATGAGTTTGGCACTAGAGTTTAAACAAAAGACCAATCTTAAAAGTGGGCCAAAAGCAAATCAATGGGTCAACTCTAATAGACCCAATATCTCACAGGTCCAAACTTCCAATTTGCCACATGCAGGTCCATTCACCAACAACCAAACAGCACAACGTTCCACATCTGCTTCTGCTTCTTCTCGACCAGCGACGCTGCGCACTTGGGACCAGGAGAGACAACTGCATATTTCGAAGGGGTTGTGTTTCTGTTGCAACGAGAAGTTCTCTCTTGGCCATCATTGTAAGGCCGCGATCCTCACTCTCCTGGAGATGGCCGAAAATGACGGTGACGACGCACTAGCAGAGGCTTTGGTTGAAGCCGAAGGCGACAAAATAGAGGAATATGCCAAGATTTCCTTTCACGCAATATTGGGTAATCCAACAAGCACGACGATGAAGCTGCAAGGAGTGCTTGGAGGCCGTAAGGTGTTGATTCTGGTGGGCAGCGGCTCCACCCACAATTTTGTATCTGAAAAAATCGTGGAAGAGCAAAAATTGCCTACAAAAAGGGTACCCTCTTTCGGTGTGCAGATCAGTAATGGGGAGGTAATTTGTTGTAATCGTATCTATCCTAATCTCTCCATTCAATTGTCGGGTCACACAATTATTGAAGATTATTATCTTTTTTCTTTGGGTGGAGCTGACTTGGTCTTGGTATCAAATGACTTGCTTCCCTGAACAATGTGCAGGCAAATTGGAACGAAATGTTCCTCATTTTTCACTTGAAATGCAAGAAATACAAGCTCCAAGGGGTACCTCCTAAACCAAATTAAGAAGTCAGTTTTCAGTTCTTATACAGAGATACAATAAACCCAGAAAATTCCATCACTGCTCCAATTTAGAAAATACTGCAGAAAGTTGAAACAGTGTTTGAAGAACCTAGTACCCTACCACTATATCGCCAACATTGCCATGCTATTAATCTCCTTCCAAACTCTAAGCCACCCAACAACAGACCTTACCGTTATCCTTATTGTCATAAAACCAAAATTGAGCAGCAAGTCTCTGATTTACTCAAGAAAGGGTTCATTCAGTCTAGTACCAGCCCCTATGCAAGTCTTGTGCTTCTTGTCAAAAAGAAAGATAACTCATAAAGGATGTGTGTAGATTACCAGGGCTTAAACCAAATTACAGTTCTAGAAAAATACCCAATCCCAAACATAGATGAACTTCTGGATGAGCTACACGGAGCTACTATTTTTTCAAAAATTGATCTTCGATCCAGCTACCACCAAATTTGGGTCCATCCCTCAGATATCCATAAAACAGCCTTTCGAACCTACTCCGGTCATTATGAGTTTGTCGTAATGCCTTTTGGTCTTACTAATGCTCCTTCAACCTTCCAATCAGTTATGAACGACCTCTTTTGACCTTATCTCTGAAAATTCATCTTAGAATTTTTGACGACATTTTGGTTTACAGTCCATCATTGGAACAACATCTGAACCATTTACAACAAACTCTGTAGCTTCTTAAGGACCACCAATACCATGCTAAATCATCTAAATGTTTGTTTGGACAGCGGCGCATATCCTTCTTGGGGTATATGATATCAGCCCAAGGTGTAGAGGTGGATCAAGAAAAAAATTCAAGCAATCACAGCATGGTCTGTACCTAGTAATGTGAAGAAGTTACGTGGATTTTTGGGTTTGACAGGATATTATCGAAGGTTCGTAAAGAATTATGGAATGCTGGCCAAACCACTAACTGAACTCACAAAAAAGAACTCTTTTTATTGGTCTTTGGCAGCAACAAAAGCATTTTCTCAGCTCAAAGACGCACTCACTACAGTACCTATTTTGCAGCTCCTAAATTTCACTCAACCCTTTGTGGTAGACTGTGATGCTTCTTCAGAAGGAATTGGAGCAATATTACTTCAGAATGAACCCCCTTGCATATTTCAGTAAAGGTCTTTCCTTTTAAACCGTTTTAAAACTACTTATGATCGGGAATTACTTGCCTTAGTGTTATCTTTACAGAAATGGAAATACTATCTTTTGGGTCGTAAATTTTTTTTGAGAACAGACTATAATAGCATCAAATATCTCCTCAACCAATGTTTGACTACCAATGAATAGCAACGACTCCTTATGAAGTTATTACCATTTGACTTCACAATTATTTACAAAGCTGGACAGGAAGATAAGGGAGTTGATGCACTATCCAGACGTCCACAAAAAGTTGAGTTGTTAGCACTTACACTTCCTGTACCCCTTGATTTCTCCCATTGGTATGATGCCTTGTTGAATGATCTTTATATGCGTGCTATCATAGATAATCTTGATCAAAATCCTTCTTCCCATTCTGATTTTCAATTGGTAGATCACAAGCTTTATTTTAGGGAGCGATTAGTGGTTTCTTATAACCATCCTATTTGACATAAGCTCCTTGTTGAAGCCCATGATACTCTGGCAGTAGGACATGGGGGCTATTTAAAAACATTGAAGCGATTAACAGCTTCTTTCTTCTGGCCAAAAATTAAAAATGATGTGAAGACTTATGTTCAAAATTGCTTAATATGTCAACAAGCAAAATACCAAGCCTTGGCACCTGCTGACCTTTTACAACCTCTACCAATACCCGAAAGATTATGTTCAAAATTGCTTAATTTGTCAACAAGCAAAATACCAAGCCTTGGCACCTGCTGACCTTTTACAACCTCTACCAATACCCGAAAGAATATGGGAGGACATCTCAATAGATTTCGTATTTGGTTCACCAAAATCTGGGGGCTATGATACAATTTTAGTAGTAGTTGATTGCCTCAGTAAGTATGTTCATTTTATCTCTATTTCTCACCCATATACTACCAAGGTGGTTGTTGAAAAATTTTGTAGGGAAATTGTACACCTTTTTAGCATCCCAAGGTCCATTATTTCAGATAGAGACAGTCTTTTTGAGTGCTTTTTGGCATGAACTATTCAGAATCAGTGGCATCACACTCAGGATGAGCTCTTCCTATCATCCTCAAATCGACAGGCAGACCGAAGTGGTCAATCGCGGCCTTGATGCTTATTTGAAGTGCTTTTTTCAGGACCAACCACGTTCTTGGAGTCGTTTTCTAGCATGGGCAGAATTCTCCTTTAATACTGGGTTTCATTCATCCACTAGTACCACACCTTTTAAATTAGTCTATGGAAGGGATCCTCCTACTATTTCTCCATTTGTACAAGGTGAAACCAGAATTG
>JANIPN010000217.1:13648774-13660555 GCA_027478595.1 Erythroxylum anguifugum | reverse complement strand
AGTCTTATTGTAATAATAAAAGTCCTATACTACTAAACTTCCTACGGAATAAGAATAACTATAGAAGTCCTATATCTTTCAACTACCTACGGAATAGGAAACATCCACAACATTTTTTGTCCAATTTTGGTTTCTATCATAGTTACTTTCAAACTATAATTTATTTAGCAGATAGACTCGACATAATTAGAACTTTGTAACCGGTCTATGTCCTTGTTTGATGACCTCAGTTTTGTTGCTGAATGTACCACAAAATCCACTGTGGTGTGAACTGTGAATGGTTTATTTCCTTCAACACATTGCTGATCTTTACGTGTTATGTGGATCCACTTTCTTCATTATGCACCATTTTAAGGAGATTCATTACAAAGATCTAGTAATAGTAGATAAAACTACGTCTCCTTTAACAAATTCTTTTAGATCTTTGATTCCATTCTTCTCCAAGTTTTGCTTCTCTAGTTTAACCGTAAGGCTTCCTACCATTCTCTAATATGATGGTTGCTATTTTCCTCATCCTGAATGGAATTGAATACTGAACGGTCAATCAAGGGGACCTCTAAACTGTCCAGTCCAATTATCCTTCACGCCTTTACCTATAGCGACATTATTCAAATGACCGTACTTAAATGGCAGTGCCATTCTAGGTAGCCCTCCATACCCTGCCCATCGCCTCGCATTGGTTTGTTAATTAGAAATTACCTACCAAGAGAATGGGGGGACAACAATCTAACAGTCAACCTATGACTGGAGTTCTTCTTTGTCATCCCTTACCTTCCACATGCAAGTAGTTTTCTCTTACTATTATGGTTCTCAGCGTCTACATGTCTCTTCTTCAAAAATCCTTGCTTAAATCTCGAATTCATTTGGATTAATATGTTTCTCGAGCTTCTAGTTGTCTCCAAATTATATAATCTGTATATCAGATGTGAGCCTAAATTAATAATTGGACTCGACCATTGTTTTAAAGCCGTCACCCTACTGTAGAATCAAAATAGTAAATTATCCTAAACAAAGCTAAGCAATATATAATTAAAATTCTGGACAGGGATGCTCCTTCAGAAAGGTTACTTTTTATTTTCTTTAATGCAACACTCAGCACTAATTGAGAAGTTATGTCATTGCATATTCCAGACTTTCTCCTATGTGTTCTTGTTTGGTAGGAGTGCTTTAGTAGAGACTAGTTCAGGAGCTTTGTGTGTGAAGTTGGGACAAATGAACTATAACTATTTTACATGAGGTATAAATTGTATGTCCTACTGTACGATTTAATTGGCTTTAATGTTCTATTTCGCACAGAGGTATGCTGCTTAGGAATAGAGTTGCGAGTAGGACTGTGAGTCATCACCTTCGTAAGCTTTTATTGCTGCAACTGCAGATGTTGGCCAAGATCATACTTTACAACTTTCATTTTATAAAAACCACTGCTTCTGTGTTTGACCTCCATTCAAACTTCTGTGAGAATGTGATTGTGATTAGAACTTTATGGAAATGATCCTATCAGTTTTACAAATTCGGAATTTCTTGGATCTAAAGTCAATTAAAAGTTGACAGTTCATAAGACTCTTGAAATGTTAGCTTCTCCAATGCATCCTAGCCATCAGACCCTCTCCCTCCCTGCACCTCTTGTTTCATAGTCATTATTTTTTTCACTTCTTTTCTGTGATACGGATAAAGCTTGATCTTGAACCTGTTAGTCTGATACTTCTTGGTAGCATTGATCTTCATGTTTTATTATGAAAACAGATTATTTCTTCTTGGGTTGGAGAAGTATGGGAAAGGTGATTGGCGAAGTATATCTAGGAACTTTGTGGTAACAAGAACACCTACCCAAGTGGCTAGCCATGCGCAAAAATATTTTATTCGTCTGAACTCGATGAACAAAGACAGGAGGCGTTCCAGCATTCATGATATAACCAGCATTAACAATGGGGATATCTTAAGTCCACAAGGACCGATAACTGGCCATCCAAATGGTTCTGCTGCTGGGGTTTCTTCAGGCAAAACAGCAAAACAAACCTCTCAACACCCAGCTGGTCCACCAGGCATTGGCGTTTATGGTCCCCCAACAATTGGCCAACCAGTAGGTGGTCCCCTTATGTCAGCCGTTGGCACTCCAGTGAATCTTCCTGCACCTGCTCACATGACTTATGGAGTTGGAGCTCCAATTTCTGGAGCATTGCCAGGGGCGGTACCTGGGGCGGTTGTTCCTGGTGCGTCAATGAACATGGCTCCTATGGCATATCATATGCCTCCAACAACCGCTCAAAGGTAATTAAAATGTACAAAAGGCAGAACACTATTTGGTCGTTGTAATGCCTGGTCTATAGGTTGTCTAAAGCCTGAATAAGGTTTTGCATATTTGTAAGCACTAGTAGTCCCAACTCATTCATTTGTTATGAATAAGCAATAGGGAAGGGAACTGCATGCATCTGTATAGCCAGCAGCTATTAATTGGCAGAGTACAGTAGGACAATGTTACTAGTTCCTAGTGATAGAAGTAGCCCAGGTCTGGTTTCTCTTTTCATTAACCAAAAGCTGTAAAGAACATGTTTTGATAATGCCAGTATGCATGTGGTTGGCTCATGAAAATTGATGTCATTCATTTTTATGTACTCATCAATTTGGTCTGTTTCTGATCATCTTCCTTCACCTTCGCGTAAGGAATTAAAGTTGCAACTCCGATCGTAGTATGACCAATATATATATATATATAGAATTATATATTAGACTAAGCCAAATGCTTAGCAAGTATATATATATATATAATTATATATTAGACTAAGCCAAATGCTTAGCAAGTCATGTTATACAAGAGCCATACAGTCCACAGTACACAGTAGCCATATAACCAACATAACACAAGCTCTAAGGAGGAATAGGGACAGAAAATAAGAAAGCAACAGCGTTACAGGCTCAGACACCAGCAGTTGAAAATACAAAGACCTAATAACCCCCAAAAATTCAAGGTAAGTTCCAACCAACTTTTCAACAGAATGCTTGCTTCATCGCAAGTTTTAGAGACCATTAAGACTTCCCTGATCCAACAAGTGGTTTTATCAATAAAAACATATTTAAGCATACTTTCCTTTCACAAGGCATAAATGTAGCAGATAAAAGGAGCTTTTAAACAACCCCCGAACTCTCTTTGCAAGCAACATTTGGATTATTACTTTAATGGAAACTAACCCTACACTTGTAGGAAAGCATAAGTCAGACCACTTCACTTTCCTCCAACAGAGTTATTAGAGAGTACAAAGGAGATAAGTTGTACTCGAACAACATAATAAGAGAGAGCGATTTTGCCAACTAGAGATTCTCTTCCTAACTAATTCTATGAAAGGGAGATAGTCCCCGAAAGTTGGCTTTTTTGTAGTGATAGGCAAGCCAAGGTATTAGAAAGAAGCTTACTGAACCTAAAAACTTACAATAGCACTAAGTTTGGAAATATAAAGAGTGCTCTTATCAGGATTAAGTTTCAGTCCTGACATCTTGGAACAAGATTTAAAGATGACATTAACAACTTAAGAGAATGCTGGTCAGCTCCATAAAACAAGCAAAAAGTCACCAACAAAATCTAAGTTAAAGATCCTAAATTGCTTACATTTATAGTGGAAGTCGAAGGAATTTGAAGTCTCAATCTTGTGAGATATTAATTTGGTGAGAACTTTCATAGCCATATTGAAGAGGTAAGGAATAAGGGATCCCTTGCCTTAATCCTTTAGCTCCATTAAAAGGAAGAGTTTATTCGTTACTAACTAAAAGACTAAATGAAGTGGAAGAGATATAAGCTTTTATCCATTCTATAAGGAGTTTTAGAACAGCAAAAGCATAGAGGCTATTGAAGATGAAATTCCAATCTAATCTATTCAAAGCTTTGTAAAAGTTGATCTTTAGAGAACAACTCTTGATTGAAGTTTTAATATTATAATCCTTAAAGAATTCTTGAGCAAGAAGAATACTATCACTAATCATAAATCCTTGTACAAAAGCACTCTAACATAAGTTAATAAGGGGCTTCAAGTATGTTTTCAATCTCTAAGCCAACAGTTTTGCAATCACCTTATAAATGATGTTACAACATAAAATTGGTCAGAAGTCACATAAGGAATTATGATTATTCTTCTTAGGCGTAAGGTAAATATAAGTTTTGTTAAACTCTGAGAATTTTCTTGCTCTTGAAGAACTCTTGTATTGTTTCCACCAAAGTCACCTGTTAAATGTCAGGTGCTTTGAAAAAAATAGGGCATTGAACCCATCAAAATCAGGAGGTTTATGGGGGTTGAGGCTAAAGAGAGTTGACTTGATATCCATGGAGGAGAAAGGACTGGTTAGATAATATGACATTACAACTCCTAAGCTATATAAGTGAAATTCCTTACCTCTTGTATGTAAGATTCACACTAGCCAGGTTCATCAAGTAGGGATTTAAAATAATTAAATGTGAGAGCTTTGATAGATTCCTAATCCATGCATATGTTCCTATCATGATCAAAAAGGGAGTTAATTATGGTGTGATTCCTACAAGACAAAGTTGAGATATAAAAAAAATGTGGTGTTGGTATCACCATTCTTAAGCCAAAGGATCCTCACCTTTTGCTTCAGTAATGAATTGTGTATTGATAGTGCTTGAGAGTAATCATTAAAAGTAGATTGATATTGATCCCTCAACCAATTATTTAAAGGGTCTTTATAACATTCAACTTGCCAATGTTTTAATGTCTCCTCAGAAATCTTAATTTGCAACCGAGATGGCAATTTTTTACCCAACCTTACCTAAAGTCAATAGGAAGCTTTTTTCTTATTTAGGCTTCAGGCTGAGCTCAGGCTCAAGCAACCAACCAAAAGTTTTAAAATTTTTAAGTTAAATGATGTCATTTTTAAATTAAAAAATTAATCAGGTTAGGAGTTTGACTATAAAAGGCATGAGCCTCAAACTCCTAACCTGATTTGGCCCATTACCAAGATTGCAACTTGCTGTTAGGATAGAGTCTTCTATTAATAGCTTTAAGCTCTTCCATAATGGCTTTTAACTTAAGTATTAGCTAAAGGCTTTGTAACCTACAACCTCCTCCTTTAAACATGTTCTCACTACCAGTTCAAAGTCATTTTCCTTAAAGTGAAAGGAGGCTTTAATAAAAGGTATAGAAAATTTATTGGCCGAGTTTGGAGAATTTTTTAAAGAAATGAAGCTACTACCTCCAAAAAGAGTGTGTGACCATCCATCCCTCTCAAGCCTGGAGTGGAGACTACAAACATAAGACCTTATCGGTACTTTGGAGAACAGAAGGATGCTATCAAGAAGTCAGTAAAGGAGTTAATGGAGCAAGGTCTCATCAAGAAGAGCTTCAGTCCATACGTGTCGTTGGTAATCATTATCAAAAAAAGGATAAAACCTACAGAATGTGTATTGATTACTGATAATTAAACAAATACACTATCAAGAGTAAAATTCATATTCCATTGATAAAGGAGCTACTGGAAGAATTTAAGGGCTCAAGTTGGTATTCCAAGTTAGACTTAAGGTCTGGGTATCACTAGATTCGAATAAAGGAAGAAGATGTGCCAAAAACAATGTTTAGAACACATAAAGGCCAGTATAAATTTCTTATGATGCCCTTTAGGCTAATGAATGCCCCTTCCACTTTTTGAAGCCTTACAACGACATTTTAAAGTCTTATCTGTGTAAATTTTTTCTTGTCTTCTTTGATGATCTTCTTGTTTATAATAGCGATTTCCAGCAACACTTGGAACACTTATGACAAATTAGGGAGTGTTACAACAGCGAAAACTATTCATCAGGGGAAGCAAGTGTACCTTTAGAGAAAGAAAAGTGGATTACCTCAGACATCCCATTTCGGAGAAAGGAGTATCTACGGATATTCAAAAGGTGGAAACCATCCAACAATGGCCCAACCGCAAACACTGAAGTAACTTTAAAGATTTTTAGGCTGACAAGATACTACAAAAGATTCATAAAACATTATAGAATTATCGTGAAACCATTGAATGCATTATTAAAGAAGCAGAAGGTGGGAAGATGGAAATGGAAAGAGGAGCAATAGAAGGCATTCGAACGACTGAAAGGAACATTGACAAAGGCACTTGTCCTAACATTACTCGACTTCACAAGACCTTTCACAGTTAAGGCAATTGCATGTGACAAGGAAATGGGGGCTATGCTTCAACAAGATGATCGTCCCATAACGTTTTTAAGTGAAGCACTAGCACCATAACACCAAGGACTCTCCACCCACGAGAAGGAATTCCTGGATATCATTAAAGCAATGAAGCAACGACATCACAACCTGAATGAGAGGTTCTTTATAGTGTAGACGACCATTAGAGTTTGGAGTACATCCTGGAGTACTGAATCTCGACACCTTTTTACAAAATTGGTCCCCAAAACTGATTAGATGGGACTTGGAATTATCATATAGGAGCGGGATGGAAAATTTGGCAACAGACACACTATCCAGAATCTTAAGCCAACATTTATTACAATGTCGATGTCTCATATACAGGTAACATTATTGTAGGAAATTGGCAAAGGTTAGATAAGGATACTACTATAAAAATCCTTATAAAGAAATTGGAAAAGCAAGAGATACCTTCTGGAAACTATGAATGGAAGGATGGATTGTTAAGATGGAAAGGAAGGAATGTGGTTAGCTGCGATAAAGAACTTCGAAGGAAAATTATAAAGTTTACATATGATAGCCCTTAAGGGGGACACTTTGGTGTAACATCAACGATCAAGAAGATACAAAACTTATTTCATTAGAAGTAGCTAGCCAAGGGCATAAGAAACCATGTAAAGATTGTGTTATTTGTCAATGAAGTAAGCATAAACATGCGACGTATCCGGGTTTACTCCAGGCCCTGCTTGTGCCTGAAAGATGTTGATGAGAAATAACAATGGACTTCATAAAGGGACTACCATCTTTAGGGAGAAATCGTCCATCTTTATAATAATAGACTGATTCAACAAATACACACACTTCATAGCCATCAAATACCTATACATAACTCAGGATATCACATAAGTGTTTATGGACCATATGTTCAAGTTGTATGGAATGCTAGAAATAATAATAAGTGATTGGGACCCTCTCTTTTTAAGCATATTTTTGACAGGAGATGTTCAAGTTGCAAAATGTAAAATTAAAATTATCAGCTGCCTTTCATCCACAGACTGATGGATAGATTGAGGTCTTCAATAAGATGTTGAAAACATACCTGCGATGCTTCTATAGTGATACACCACATAAATGTTTAAGTTGGTTAGCTATGGTGGAAATGGTGGTACAATACGATGTACCACGTTGTAATTGATACCACTCCATTTGAAATCCTCTATAGGCACCGACCACCACTTTATGTACCTTACATAGCCGGAGATTTGAGCAACATTCTTATTGATTAAGTGTTACAAGAAAGGGAGGCAGCACTCCAAATTGTAAAATTTCACTTAAATAAAGCAAGACAGAGGATGAAGGTATAGGTAAATAAGAAAAGGTAAGAAAGAGAGTTTGAAGAAGGGTAGTAGGTTTACGTGAAGTTACAACCATACAGACAACACTCTCTGCAACGAAGAAATAACCAGAAGCCAGCGCCTCTCTATTATGGACACTATCAGATTGTCACAAAAGTAAATAAGGTGGCTTATATGATGAAATATCCAGAAGAATCCACCACTCATCCTATTATTCATGTTTCATAGCTGAAGAAGTTTGTTTCGTAAAATATACCTACGTCGACTCAATTGTTGTCCATTATAACCATCGTTGAGAAAATTCCAATAGCAATCTAGGGTAGAAGAATGATCAAGAGTCACAACTAAGCAATCACACAATTATTAGTGCAATGGCAAGGAGAACTTAAGGAGAAAGCCATATGGGAAACTATGTTCGAGCTACAAAAGAGATTTTCGGAATTTAATCTAACAGACAAGGCAATTTTTGAAGAAGGGGGTATGTTACAAACAACTAACATTATAGACAAGAAGAAGAAGCTGGAAACTACGTAGAAAGGTTACTTATTAGTAAATAACCAAATATGCATCGTATCACTTTTTGTATTGTTATTAGTAGTCGTTGTAATATAATTATGGAATCTGGTTCAGCCAGATTTGGCTGATCCGGAACATCCTTGTTCTGCTCCATAATTCTGGGGATTCTGATCTGCGTGGTACCTGCGAAACAAACAAAAAAGGTTCCCGGGGTTGTTTTCCGGGAAGCCCCTCCGACGCTCAAGTCAGTATTTGGAGAGAAATTGGCTTTGGAGAACGAAGGGGCAGCTAGGGTTATGAGTCCTTACCTCTATCGTGGTTGATCAATACCTTATATACGCGGTAGGTTGCCATTAGGTTTAGGTTTCTACGCAACTTGTTGTGTTTGCGTGGAAGTCGAGCTATTCCTACCGGGTTGCCAATGCATGAGCTTGAAGTGGACCCGACCAGAATCAATGAAAAATCATGAGTGAATTTGCCTTGTTAATCTATCTCTCCCTCTAAATTGTTGACGTTCAGGAGCGTGATATAGGAAGAGTGTGTGAGCGTTAGAATTTTCACAACGGAAAGTAAGATAATGACTTCCCATTGTTAGAGTTGACCACTTTATTCTAAGGCTTGAAAGAAGGAGAAGGAACAATAGCATTAAAGGAAGCCTCAATAGAGGAAGGTCGATGTGAAGAGTTAACCAAGTTGGGAGAAAGCGGAGGGAATTCCCTACTAGTAAAAGTTAAAGGAGAACTAGAGTCTCCTAGAGGATGAGGGAGCAAGAGGGGAGCAGAGGAGGGAACAAAGAGTTTAAGGCGTTATCGAAGAAAAAAGCAATCAGAGACTTCCATATTGGGGAGGGGATCCTAGAGAGGCAAATGTAGGAAGAATTATGCCTTAACATTAATTTGAAAAGAATAAATAAGGCATAATTTGGTAACCTAGCTAAAGAAAGGTCGAAGCAGTAAAAAGATCAAATATATTTTGTTGGTATTATTTAGGAATTTACAAAAGAAAAATTCCATAGCAATGAGAAACCCTTTTGAATGGAAGGGAGAATTACTACCAAAAAAGATTTTCTTTTTAAACTTATCAGTGGAATTTCTGTTTGATATATCAATAATTAGAAATATCTTATAATTTTTTATACAAAAGTTTGCATATCTATCAAAGATAACGAATTAAAGAAATATATATCGTCCCTTATGTATTATTTGCATGTTGTTAAGAGTGAAATTTATAATGGAAAAAAGCAGCACAACAAATCAAAAATATTTATTTAAGCATAAAAGCTTAACTTTAATGAAAAAAGATGTTTGTAATTTGTATAGTTAGTTTTATGTTATGTTTCAATGTAAAAACTATCAAAAGTTACCAAAACAAGGTAGAAATTTGATATGGACCTCCATTTGTAAAGTGGGAAAACTTAGTCCTATTTGTTATTTTGTTTTAATCCAATAATCCAGCAGGAGCTGGTCTTTAGTTGTAGATCAATAGTTGCAACTTATTTTCCAAATTCTTAGCTTAGTTTGTTAAGGTTTAACTATCAGCATAGGAATAGGAATATTTAAATAATTTGGGTTATTTTAAATAAGGGTTGTAAATAAGAATATATTTAAACATTTTCCAAAACTCTTCCTTTCTTCTCTACCAAAACTTCTCTACATCAACTAGTATTAAAGCCACTCTCATTGAACAACTCGCCAGGCTCTCTATGCACATTCCTAGTAGAAAAACTATATTTTTATGATCTATAAGCCCCTTGTTTTCCCACTATTACCATTATGATTACTCATCTTTCAAATAACCCACAGGTCCCAGGTTACAACTATGAATACTCTTTAACAAAACCAATTTGAAATTTTGTAATAAGATTAGTGAAATTTTAGCTCTCTATGAGTCTAGTTTTGATTAAGTTAATGTTATTTTACAAACAGTATTAACAGAGTTGCAAATCTTACGAGACTCTCGTAGTACCTATAATACCCACCAGAGATTAACATGTTCTACCTAAGAGAGTCCTTAAATTCACCAAATTCTTCACATACTAATAACCCCAATGACCATGATCACCATCAACTTAAGTTACAATTCCTAAAGTTTAGTGAGGAGGATCTAACTGGCTGGATCTACAAAGCAAAACAATACTTTCATCCTTCCATTTAAAGGGATTGCTTTGCAATGGCATTGGTGGTTGACAATTTCAAGGACCACTTGATTGGGATGAATTTTCTAAGGCGACTCTCTTATGCTTTGGTCATATTGATTATAAGGATCCATTGGAAGCAAGTTATCAAGAAGGCTTTGAAAGGCATTCTCACCGTGATGATGACTTACCTAAAAGTTTTCTTATTAGTTTTCTTATTGTAGGACTTCGAGAAGACATTCGCTTAGATGTTGAAATTAAACACCTTGTACATTGGCTAATACTATAGGGGTTGCATATCTTATTGAAGAGTATAATCATTTACAAAAGAAATCTAGTCAACTGTTTTAGCCATCCTTTATGGCCCTAAGGCTAAATTCTAATCCAATAACTAGAGTCTTAGGCCCTCCACTAAACCAGTGAGAAAATTCAAGTTCAAATTCTCAATCCACATTTTGATGAATTACTAATCAAGATGCAAAAGCACGACGAGAAAAGTGGCCATGTTGCTATTATGATGAGAAGTTTGTCTCAGGTTATTGATGTGTTTGTCAACAGTTGTTTATGATTGAAGACTATCCTTATTTCATTGAAGATCCTCCTCGTTATAGCTTGGATGAGGATAATGTTATAGCATGAGCTGGAAAATCAAAATATGGTGGCCCATATCTATTTTCATGCAATTGTTGGAGCTAACCATCCCCAAACTATACGGGCAATGGGGTAGCTAAAAAATAAGGATATGATAGTCCTTATAGATGATGTAAGCACCTACAAATTGAATGATTAAGAAATAGTCACTAAGTGTGGGCTATTAGTAATTCGTAGTTAGAAGCTTCAAATTGAGGTTGCTAACTTAGAGAAGATATATTATGTTAGATAATGCCTCACACTCACAATCATTATTCATAGTAAACCAATAACATTATATTATTATGTTCTTCTTATTGCAACGTTGCAGCTAGTTTTGGGGGTATAATGTATAGAGACCATTGGGCCAATTGGGATAGATTGTAAAAAGTTAACAATCACATTTAAGCTTGGGGGAGTTAATTACACATTCTAAGGGCTAAGATATGATGACATTACAACTCTAGCAGAAAAGACCTTAGTTGCATATAAGGTATTACTTTTTTCTTGTAAAATCTGGCTTCTAATCATAATTCCCTATCAAACTTATGCTCTCATGATGTAGACCACCTCATAACTAAATTTCAACAAGTATTTGAGCCACCCAATAAACTTCCTCCCAGACGACCGCATAATCATCACATTCCTATATAGATAAACAATAAGCTAATAAAGGTTAAACCATGTTAGCATCTCTACTACCAAAAGATTGAAATGGAGAAGATGGTAAAAGAACTCCTATAGTATTGTAACACCCAAATACCCTCTGAGATGATACATGGATGCCACCCAAGACAGGACAAACAAAACCGAACATCACACTTACATTATTAGAATCTCAAACACACATATAATACATATCGTAATTTCAGAAAAACAAAAATCCAAAAAATATTTACAAGCCCAAACAAACGAAACAAAATACATTTCGGGCAATATAAAACAGACTCCTTTGGCCAATGCAGTTGACTTGTCCCAGTCTTTAAACTCTTCGCTCTGAACCTACACG
>JANIPN010000217.1:13621120-13645103 GCA_027478595.1 Erythroxylum anguifugum | reverse complement strand
TATCCTTTTGGTTCTATTATATTTTTATTTTTATTTTTATTTTCAAATTTAGTAAAGGAATTATTTCAATTGAGTGGCTAGTTTATATTTTTAGTTTTATTTTCTTTCTATTTTCATAATTTATAAAATCATAAAATATGGGATTTGATTTTTTATTTTTGTCATGATTCAATTTTATTATTAACTAAATCCATATTATTTAAGTTTAGTAATAACCATTTATGTGGGTTTAGATTTTAAATTTTTGTCACAATCCGATTTTATTATTAAATAAATCCATATTCTTTAATTTTAATAATAGCTATTTATGAACTAAAATTTAAGTAAAATTATTGAAATTATAAATAATAAGATTATTTTAACAATTAAAAACATATATAAATAAATAACCATTAGTTTATAAGTAAATTACAATTTTCCAATTTAGTTTTTATCTTAAAACACATAATGAATGGATTATTAATATTTATTAATAAATATTACATAAACGGTTATAATTAATTAATTTTTAAATTTAATTTATCGGTTCAATTGTTCATCTTATGTGAGGCAAACATTTAAAAGAGAAAGATTTATGATTTATGATTTATTACATAAATGAGAATTGTATTTGGATAAAAACATTTAAATGAAACTACCATCTCATTGACCTCATACTAAAGCACATAATCATGCAAAAGCTTCATTTCTGAACCTACACACAACTTTGAACGAGGAAGTCATCTTCTACTTGATGAACATTTTGGTTGATTTACAAATACAAGAAACAAAGCTATCGGATATGAATCCCGATCTTAATTCCAATATTACTATGTCTTATTTTGTCTTATAAAATTTTAATTATTTATTTTGCAAGACTCACACGAAATTTATGCGAAATTCACATAAATAAATGACTGAAATTTATTAGAAACTATAAAATATTGTAAAATTAGACAAAGAATCTGAATGCATCGGATATAGTCGTATCCTATCCTACGGGTTAGGGTACAACTTTGATTTGCAGATCTAATCTAGCAACGCCAATAGCACACCATCACTCAATACGGTGGGCAGTGAAAAGCGAGTCAATACAGCTACCCACAGCCTTATCTCCAGCCTTCTCCCACTCACACATAAAACAACTTCACCTCACCACACACACAAAAACTCTCTTCTTCTTCCACCAAATTCAATCTCTACACTTCTAAATTTCTAATCTTTATTCATGGGTTTGATCCATTTTTAGCTTTATATTAGTGGGTTTCTCTTTGTTCATCAAATGGGGATGCTTACTCCAGTTCTTTCTTCTACGTCCTCCTCCTCCTCATCTGTCAGTTGTCTCTTCTATTCTTCAACCTCCACTGATCACATCACCAAATTCCCATTACCAAGCAGCGTCAAATTCTTTTCCGTCAAACACAAGCCTCTTGTGATGCGAACATCAGCCTCCGCCGTTTCAATCGAGAAGGAGACCCCGGAGACGGAGCGACCCCCAACATTTCTCCGTCAGGACTCTGAAAATGGCGCCGGAGATGTGAGGGCCAGGTTTGAGAAGATGATAAGAGACGCTCAGGATAGCGTATGTGAGGCCATTGAGGCAGTTGATAAAGGGTCTAAGTTCAAGGAGGATGTTTGGTCAAGACCTGGTGGTGGTGGAGGTATTAGCAGGGTTTTACAAGACGGGGACATTTGGGAGAAGGCTGGTGTTAATGTCTCGGTCGTCTACGGTGTTATGCCTCCTGAGGCTTACCGTGCTGCCAAGGCTGCTTCCGGCGATCAGAAGCCCGGTCCCGTCCCCTTCTTTGCAGCTGGGATCAGCTCTGTAATTTCTTTTTTCTTACTATTCATTTTCCTAAGTATCTTTTACATTGTGAACAATCATAAGAAGTTTGCCCTTTATGTTGTTTCTTAGGTGCTGCATCCTAAGAATCCTTTTGCACCGACGTTGCATTTCAATTATAGGTACTTTGAGACTGATGCTCCCAAAGGTATATTTTCAAATCGCTTTTTGCTTCTTATAAGCTACAATGCAGAAGGCATATGATTATTTCATATGATATTGACTATCTTGACACTTTCACTCGATCTCGCAATTTATGAACTACTACTATTGGTTGTGTTTTCTTCGCGGCCATCTTGTGAAGCGTAAGCTAGCTTATAAATATTGATACATGCGCTACTTTCATTTACAGAAACATATATTGGTTTTCCTACCTATCTGCTGGACTTTAGATGTATATTAGAACTAAATTGACCATTTAAACCTGCAGTGAGGATATGTCTGCTATACTGTGTCTATAATAATAACTTCAAACTAGTACTCTAGCATCTTTAAAAGATGTATAACTTTTGTTAATGATTCTGCCAGTCAAGTGTGTATGTTGTGACCTCTAAATGCACATATCATTGCTCAAGTGTGTATGTTGTATCCTCTAAACACATATATCATTGCTTGCTATGTTCTTTTGATCTGTTAGTCTTTTCTTTGTGACTCTAATGAATGATAATATTGACATTTCTAAAGGGCTATTAAGCTTTCTTTGTAAGAGTTATTAAACAAGTATATAAACTTTATTATTTTCTAGCGGCTGGCTACTATATGAAAGTATATAGTCCTTTAGCTGCTTACATCATAGAATGAGTAACATCATAAAAGATTATCTCTAAAAGAAGTTATGCTCATACTAACTCCATTCAATCATATTTGTGCTTATATGACTTGAAAAAGGAGTATTTGAATGTAAATTATTGTCATTGTGATATCCAGATGCTCCTGGAGCGCCTAAGCAATGGTGGTTTGGTGGTGGGACCGATTTCACTCCTGCTTACATCTTCGAGGATGATGTGAAGCATTTCCATTCGGTAAATGCTGATAATATCTTTATTTCAAACATGGATTTTGTTTATTGTCATGTGTAGCACAAACAGAGGGAGAGTAGGGTGATGGAGGATAAAATCACCATTTTAAATGAATTTCTCCTGATAGTTGATATGTTAAAGAAAATTCCACGCTCCTAACGTTTGATTTGTTCATTATACAATCATTTGGTTAGTTTAGGAGGAACAAACATGAAAATAAAAGTCTGAAAGTGCTTTTGCACTACTGTGCGTTGGTGGGTTTCTTTAAAATATTGTGAAATCATTTACTCCTGCTAATCCAAATTTGATTGTTTTGCAGATTCAAAAGTGAGCTTGTGACAAGTTTGATTTTTACTCCTGCTAATCCAAATTTGTTTGTTTTGCAGATTCAAAAGCGAGCATGTGACAAGTTTGATTCTTCATTTTATCCCCGGTTTAAAAAATGGTGTGATGACTATTTCTATATTAAGGTATGCTTTTTATTCAGTACCAGAAAATATTAATGAAACAAAGGAAGAATGGACAAGGTGTTCTTGTTAGACATGGTATTATACATAAAGGACTATGCATTAAAATTTTCAATTTGGAATTATATCATGGCAACATACATTTGTTTGCCTGTTTAACTGGTATTTCAACTGAAGAAAACTCAATCTTAGGGGCAAAAAAAACTTGTGCCAGCTGATGCTTTATGTGTTTCTCAGTTTCTTCTTTTATTTGATTCATGGCTTTCATTGCAAAGGCATTTAATATGATTGTTAAATTACAAATGAGCGTAAGAGGGATAACAATCAGTTGTCAAAAGCTAATTGATGCCCTACACAGTTTGTATGTAACTGGAGTTGACATGGTTGACCTAGTTTCTTGTTAATTTTATTAAATACGTTTGTTAGTCTTCTTTGGGTTGAGCATTTCTTCTTGTTTCACCTAGATTCTGATTAGGTTTTGGATCACTAAGCATGTTACATTGTTTTTCTGACATTTAAACTGCACATATACTTGTGAAATTCCAAAAAAGGTACTGACCGTACTGTTAAACTAACTTATCTGAACACTTGGCTGATTGAGTAATCTAAAGTGGCATAGGATGGGCTTGGTCTTGCTAGGCTGACTTTTTTTCTTTTTTCCTTTGGGAACCATACCTACTGATAACTTCAATCAGGATTATCCTTTGCTAAACTCACAAGTTATCTTATCTACATAAGAGTTGATTTCTTGTTTCTAGGAAAAGGTTTGCTCATTGATGCTAACCAGAGTGTATAAATGTACTTTTCGAGCATTTTTTATGAAAGGGAATAGTGGATTGATCGAAGATTTACTCAATCCATCCTTTAATGATTGTCTTGATGATGCCAGTGTTGTGCAAAATCTGGAGCTATTTTATCTTGGAACTCTGTTGACTTTTAATGCTTTTTGCAGCATCGAGGTGAGAGACGAGGACTTGGAGGAATATTTTTCGATGATCTAAATGATTATGATCAGGAGATGCTTCTTTCATTTGCCACTGGTATTTGCTCCATGATACTGGTGTTTCTTTTTGGTTACATGCAAAGCTCCAAGTTCAAATGGTTACTAATTTGCCTGCATGCATAAAATTTGTTGCATTGTAGAGTGTGCAAACTCTGTGATACCTGCATACATTCCCATCATAGAGAGAAGGAAAGATACGCCTTTCAACGATAAGCACAAAGCATGGCAGCAGTTGCGTCGGGGGCGCTATGTGGAATTCAACTTGGTACCAAAATGATCAGTCATCTTTGGATAATCGAAAAGCATACATTAATAAGTCTTGGCATTGTGGTTTTGAAATACGCGGGCTCTTATCATTTTTCTTTTTTCAATGCAAGGTGTATGATCGTGGCACAACATTTGGGCTGAAAACAGGGGGTCGAATTGAAAGTATTCTTGTTTCTTTGCCATTAACTGCACGATGGGAATATGACCATGTAGGTTCACAATAACACTGCACAAGAATACTCATGCTAAATTAATGTATAGAAAGTGGTGATCTAACAGTGGGAGATTGTTTTCTTGCTTCCAATGCAGAAACCTGAAGAGGGAAGTGAAGAGTGGAAGTTGTTGGATGCCTGCATGAATCCCAAAGAATGGATTTAATGCCTTTGAAACTGATTTCCTTCTTTTTTATCAACCTCTGTATTTTGTATGGTCATTGCTTATTGTTTGACAAGTCTTTTTGTAGTTGGGAGTTACAAGTCTGTGCGTAGTCAGTTATGATCTACGACCGGGAACTGCGGATGAGATTCTTTGTTGTAAATGTAGTCAGACTCTAGTCTTTTGTAACTGTTCCTTAGAAAATGGAATTTGCAGCGAGATACGTTTGTTTTATGGAATATGCTCGTTTAAGTTGAATTAAAGGGTGCATTAACATTGAAGCATGCATCATGTAAATTGTTTGATGGTAAAAGCATCTTGCTGTATAATATTACTCGTGAACAGTGTCATTACTAACCGCGAGTGCTAACATCCCATAGCCGAGAGGCAACTTTAAGAAATTTGAGGATGCTTGTTTTCAGACCTAATAAACATGGTTGAAATAATATTCTTCAATATCTTATCAAGGATAATTTGCTATAGTTGGCAATACGACACAATCTTGAAGGAAGAAGGGGCACAAAACTAGCATACATACAACAAAACAGAGTTAAACCCGCCTGCTGTCTTGACAATGGCAAATAAACATTTAGATGTATAATCTAATAAAAATGTATAATTACAACTGTGTCAGGTACTAGTCATATGTGTAATTGGGTACAATTATTACTCCTCCACTTTGTGTTCAACATGTGAGTGAATGAAACAACTCTTATGAGCTGTATACAATAAAAATCTTGAGGTAAATTAGTTAGTGTCAAAGTTCGCTGCTTCAATGGCTTCAGTCAAGATTTCTTGCAACAAGTAAGCACGCAGTCATCCAGAAACTGACTGAGCTGAGTAGTATAGAGTTTTGGGTCATTTCTAAAATGATCGACATGAGGCGTGGACACGAAGTTGCAAGCCCTCACCTCAAGTCCAGCCTTTCGCTGTTCACTGATGAATGATTCTACTGATCCAGCAGGAATGACTCTATCAGCAGAGCTATAAATATATAGCTGTGGACAACTTGGTTGCCTTGATGATAAAACGCTTAGCACATCAGAAAGCCGCCTGAAATGTGTAAACGTAATCTTCAGTTAAAAATCAAAAGACCGCTAACAATTATGCTAATGACATGAAGGATTTATCCAAGTTTTGGTTTGGAATTTCTCCATCAACATTAAGTATACATTACCTATTCACAGTAGGAAGATTCAATATGACTTCAAAGAACTTCTTAAGGACGACTAGCAAAGCTGCTTCAGTTACTGCAGGTTTAGGTTCCACGGTTGTTCTGGTGCCAAGCGATAGTTCCACATTGGAGTCAACTGATTTCACATGCACCTTTGTAGCAACACTATTCTTTTTCAGAAAAGCTGCACTGAAACCTGAAGCCCAGACCTGACAAATGGCATCACGAGTCATTAGAATTAGAAAGCCCGAAGAAAATAGAATAAGGGGGGAAAAAAACTATACATCATCAGATAACAATAATAAGCAATAACATTATCAGTTAAAGCAAAAATAGTCATCAAATACTATCTTCATAGTAAAATGGTGCGTTACATGTCAGATTCCGCAGATGTTGGTAGATGGCAACAGGGTATTTTTCAAATAAAAGCTTAGCCAAATAATGAAAGCAAGTTCAGAATCAATGATCTAGTGACACATAAAGCTCAATACCTGAATGAATCAATCTATATACATGACGCCTGGATCAAAAACCTGGTAAATCTAAGACTTAAACATTTCTATGCCAGCTGTCAACCATAAAACTTGGACGAGTTCTGTGAGAACTGAGAAAATGTGGAAGGGGCCTTCAGATGGTTTGATCACATTCAATGTTGGTCTTTGGATATCCCTAATTATAGGAATGTTGAAATATAAATTTGAAAAGAAGAAAAAGAGATGGGGGATAATGTTCCAAGTTACCTTCCAGCAATTAGTTTCAAATCAATGAATAGACATATTTTATGCACAAGTTATTCATCCAGGAGACAATTTCTTAACCCTTCTTAATAATTTTTATGTTATTAATTACCTGAGGGTCAGGAGCAGCAACAGGTGCAGAATCCACTATGCAGCCTTTGATACTTCCCACTAAAGAAGGATCCTGCTGCTGGAGCTTCTCCAATATAACTCCATATCTGTGGCAATCATAAATGGGACCACATATCAACGTACAATCTACTTACAAAGAACAGATAAGAAAGCTTGCTGTTCTCGCTGCGTCTAAATAAATATTTATTCGAGTACCAGGGAGAGATACAGCGAGATAGAGATGGCAAGGAAACTTACGTCAACCATCCAGTGTTGCTGAAAGTGTGAAAAACCAACTTCTTTCCGTGCTCTTCTTCCATCCAATCAGCCAAATGGTTTACAAGCAATTCTATGTCTTGCTCAGCTTTCCCACCAACTTGGTAACTAAGAATCTCGGCAATTGGAAAGGTAAAGGTAATGACATGAAACCCTCTTGCGGTATACCATTCAGCATATTTCTTTAGATGTTTCTGCTTCGATCCTAGCCATCCTAGTAAAACCACTACAGTCCTAGACTTTTCCGACGAACAATTAGACGCGCCAGTAATGTCAATTGCATTTGGCTCAGGTAGATGCCATCTGTACAACACATCTGGTGAAGAAGCCGCAATATTATGCTTAAATGCAATAGAATTTGGCCCTTTGGCCAGCTCTGCAGACTGATATGAATTGATTAGAAGAGGAGAGGAAGCAACAAAAGAACGTAAAGGAGTGGTAGCAAAACATGGGCTCCTTATAGCAAATGGGAAATTGACATCAGGAACGGGTACACGGACTCTAGTAACGAATGACAAATTTGCCAGCTGGGAAACCGATATGTGAGAAACCCATGAAAAGTGTGGTTCTTGAACCGAATTAGACGATGAAGAATGTGAATGTTCAGAGGTGGAACAAGCGTCTAATGATCGAAGAGACTGTAGCTTTTCAGAAAAGTCGGCAGAAAGAGAAGCAACGGTAACTGCGGCAGCAGCAACTACAGGTCGTTGAAAGATTCCAGACAAGGAACCCATGGTGGAGGTACAAGAAGAGAATCTATCATAAGAAGATATAAATATAGATATAGGAAATCCGGTGACGAACCAGATGGCCCAAAATCAAAGGAAAAAATCACTTGCAATGAATATGAAAAACAAGTTTCAAAAGAGGACCAATTGATAAGACCAAGAATATGAAACGGGTTGGCTTTTGTTTCTTCAAATATAAAAGGGAACGTGGAAAATATGAAGCTCCACGCGAGAAACAGGGAAGCAAGGGTAGGAGGAATATTCCATAGGCTATAAGAATTTAGTACCAGAGAAAGTCGGGCTGTCAAACTTCCCTCCAATTTGACAGCCCGATCAACCGACCAGGAAGCTTCTTCCTTCAGGCGAAAACAACCGCGTACCTGCCAACTCAACCGTCAAATCCACGTTAAGCCCTCAAAGGCGGAAAATTTATCAATAAAATATAACTTGAACACGTGAAGGATTAGAAAAAACAAAAGAGAAATCAAAAGTAAAGTAAAAATGTTGTCTTTATTTTAGGGTTAACGTGGTGAGGGTGATTGATGTGCACATTGTGGGGTCGTCCGATACTCTCGGAGGCCCACTTCGCGTCAAGCAATGAAAGTCTATTAACCGAAACCACGAATTTATTAAGCAACACGACAGACACAAACACAACGTGAGCCACTAACAAAATTATTTTTTTTATAAAAAAACACTTACGCTACCATGAAACGAGAAATTTTGCTTACAAAATGAGTCAAAACTCAGTTAGTTACCAAGCACTCAATTTTGATTCAATTCCACCGAAAAGCCAAAAATCCAAAATGCCCAATGTGTACCGTTCATCAAATCGAATTTCTTGGAATTGGGAAATAGAAAAAAATGATAAAATGAATGAGTATTAGAGGAGGAAAAGATGCGTATATCTGCATATATTCAATCAAAATCCTCTTCTTGGCTCGAAACAATCCGCATAAAATCAAGAGATAATGAAAAGAAACCGAACAAGGAGAACTAACCAATGACCAGAAAAGCAACGGAAAATGCAGATTGCACGAAGCTGTTTATTCTCTCTTCTTTCTCGGATTCTAAAGATGAAATAAGCTTTGAGAGAGAAAATGTGGAAGAGAAAGAAGAAGGGGATGAAGGGGGTGGTGGGAAGTGGTATTTTAATATTTATTTTTAGGTTTTAATCGGTTTGTTTGTTGGTACGAAGAATATTAATTTAATAAATAAATGTATAAAATGGAAGGTGAGTTGTGTGGATGTGAGTGCCTACGCTTTCTTCCTTATTTATTCTTTTTTGGTTTTTAAATAAATAAGAGAATAATGTGAAAAATATATCGATTCTTCGATCCGATTCGACTGGTTCAATCGTAAAAATTTTGAATTGTTCAATTTTTTAGTATAATTTTTAATTTTTTTATTCTATTAACTTTAATAACTTCTGTTGCTAAAAACTTATTAATTTATTAATTAATCGGACAATTTTTGTAAAGTAATAATTTTTTATAAATCAATTAATTTTCATTTAACAAACTCTTTTTTAATTAAATTATAAATTTTTTAATAAATAAGGACAATATTTTTTAATCATATTTTGAATTCTTTAATTTTGTTTAGTCTTTAATAAATTTTGCGATGGTTTAATTCTTGTTAAATCTTGAAATTCTTGTTTTATTGATTTAACTTCTGGTTTGATATTTAAAACATTGCTTATTGTCCCAAAGAAAAAAATAATAACAGCTTTGAATTATTTTATATTCTGAAAGATATCCAATCAAATAATATGAAAATTATTTTGACCAAATCTGTTATGTAACCTTTGTCAGTATTACAAGTGGTGGCTATGGTTTGCCAACTTTATAAAAGTCAGGGAATGGGCACCCAGGATGATGGAATAACCAGTTGTAGCTAGCCTTTTGTTTTGGCAGAAGAAAAACAAAAAAAAATGGTATTTTCATAATTTTGTTCCAGTTATTTTATTTTTAAAAATAAAAAAGTTAACTTAGAATGAACAAGGCTCCGGCGTAGATATACAAGAAAGCTCGTAATGTACGCAACATTTCTTTTACATTTTTACAAAGAGGTTATTTTCGTAACTTGAACCTGTGATCTTTTAATTATAAAGGAGCAACTTTTTAAGACGTTAGTTTTGAAACTAAACGCATTTCAATAAATTGTTTTCATTTTTTAACAATCACGCACAAAACAATCAATCCCTGTAACTTTAATTTTTCACACTTTATTTGTTTAATTTAAAATCAAGTTATTTTCAATTTTTATTACTTTTTAATTATACACGTAACTGTTGACTTGAAATTAAGGTTGATGACTTGGTGGTCCACGTCAACAACATGAACAATAAAATAAATAATAAAGTATATTTGTAATAAATTAAAAATTTATATATCTAATTGATATATTTATAATTCTGATTAATATTACAAGATTGGGTTAATATTCATATTGCAATTATAATTTATCCTTAGATTCGATATATTTTAAAGTTTTTACGTTTTACCTGTTCAGTTTGGTATGAAAATTAATACTTGCTAGAGTTAGAATTTAGAAATGAAGCTATTGGGTGTGGTCAGGGCATGTTCGTGGTCGACTCTGGCTTATTGGGCCTTGAATGGATCCACGTCGTCTGTGGGTCAGTTTGTGTGGTTTCCCAGTTTGATATTGCCACATAATAGTTGCTGTTCTCAATTTCCTGAAAAGTAACAATAAAAGAGTTAAAACTATCACAAACTTGCTTTCATCACTTGCATTAGTGATCCAAAAGAAGATTTCGATTTCCCTTAGTCAATTTAACGTTGGACCATCCTGTTGCTTTTCTTGGTCAGATTATCAGATACATTGATGCGTTTTTTACCAGCAAAAGAATGCATTTTCAGTTTCAAATCCATTCCAGAAGAAGAAAATTTAGAACCTGTCCACAAGTTCACTACCCTATCTGTGAGACTTAGCTGGCTCACCAAATCTCTCTTGGACAACTCCTACTAAAATCCAATAATTGGATATCATGTAATTGATGAAGTATTAGGCATTTATACAACCATAGATGAGAAGAAGGAACTGACTACTTGATATACATACTGGGTGAATAGATAAGAAATATTTACATCTGGCTTTGGCTTCCTATTTTCTGCACCTGTGAACAAAAACTCTGGGCTTTCAAAACCACAAAAAATGTAACCATCCAAAAAAACGATTCCAAATTAAGCCGCAGCATAGCTAGAAACTACAAGAGCAGCCACTAGTTTCCTCCATTCCTTTAGGTGATCAGAAATTTTGTTCTGCTCCCTCAAAATTTGTACTGTATAAGCCTTACCAGAATATGTCCTAGAGCTTAAAGAGATATTTTAGATCTTCCACAGTAAGACGAGCACCAGCTCCCCCATTATGATCTTCACCAAAAGCTGAAGCAACCATTTTTCTTTTCTCTTCCTGCATAATAATGGTAATGAAGTAACTTCCACCAAGTTAAATAGTCATTACTGGAAGTTGAGCATCAGACATATAAAAGGTGCAACAGGCATCTACTACTCTAGAAGAGTAATAGGGAATTTTACTGAAAAGGTTTAAGCTATGCTTCGTAGCAATTCCAGAATTATCATAATCTTTTTACTATAACAATCCACCACATTATTTGGCTTTGGCATGAATATACCAAAGGAGACAAGGATTCCCATCTAAACATATCCAAACTAGTCTACACTAAGGATTATTCTGCACGACAAATATTTCATATAATAGCATCTGTTGCTAGAATATTTGTTTTCAGATGCAGTTCAAGATTAAGCAAAACAAACTTGAGATACTCCCAAAATCATGAATTACTTAATTGGTTTTGCTAAGAAAACTTTGAATATTGCCTTTAACTGTAGAGGAAATTTTCATCTCTTGTGAAATTTGTTCAGCAGAAAATTGAACATTCGGAATCTTGTTTTCTTTCTGCTAATGTGTGTCAATGTCCAGAGGTAAAATTGTTCTCGTAGGAAATTTGTTCGCCTGAAGAATTAAACATTGGGAATCTTGTTTTCTTTCTGTTAACGTGTTAATATTCCATATCAACCAGGAGCAAGAGCCTAACAAGGCTAGTAAGGCTTGAACAACCTTCCTCCCCTTAAGGTACCTTTCCATGTAGAGTTGGGCTAAGTTTTGTCACGGCATCAAAGCCAGGTTTTTACGTTGGGACCTTTGGGTTATAGGCTGTTATAGGCCCACCATACTTCAGGAAAGGAGGATTGCCCAAGCCTTTTAAGGCTTATCGGGCTGTTTTGGCCATCAATGTGGGATATCATCATACTTAAGAACATCTAGGAACTTTCATATTGAAGCCAATCATGAAATTAGCTTCAATTGTCAACTCTTACAGTAGCAGGCTACATGCCATCTCTTTCCACTAATTGAGCACAGTAAAGGAAAAGAAAGTGAAAGAAGTGAGACTTAGTTTAAGCGGTTGTTGGTTCAGATAGCTACTTTCAGGAGATGAAGAACTGAAATTTCTGTATTTCTGATACCTCTCACACCCAATAGCATCCTACTTCAAACTGGCTACTAATCAAAGTTCAAATCAGATGAAAAAAAAGAAGAAGCCACGCATCTGTTATGAAAGTAGTAACCAGCACAAAAGTGCAGAATGATACCTGAAGAGCTAAGATTCTATCTTCCACGGTATCTTTAATAGTCAATCGAGTTACATTAACTGGACGAGTTTGTCCAATTCTGTGTGCTCGATCAACAGCCTGATCTTCAGTAGTTGGATTCCACCAAAGGTCTAAAAGGATAACATGACATGCAGAAGCCATATTCAAACCCAGGTTTCCAGCCTTGAGAGACATCAACATCACAATAACCTGAAAAAATTTCATTATTCAGTGGTTGGAGCAATTAAATAATTAACTTTATTGGCAAGTTACCAATTTTGACAAAAGAGGTTGGAGCAATTCAATAATTAACTTTATTGACATGTTATCAATTTTGAAACAGCCGTGACCTGCTGCAATGAATATGGTCTGTCGAGAGTTCTTTTATGTAATAAATTCGGCACAGCAGTTTTTGCATTTTTATACAGCCTTCACTAATACTGGCTTACCATTTCACAATCAAACAAAGTAATCAACTCAAGGAACTGGTTATGAAAATTCCACAAGGGACAAACCTCAGGGTCACTGTTGAATTCCTTAACAGCCTTATCCCTTGAACCCAAAGTCATTCTGCCATCAAGCCTCCTGTATTGTATACAATAGTTATCCAATGAAGTTTGAACCAAGTCCAACATGCTGGTCCACTGGGAGAAAATAATTGTTTTTATTGGTCCTTCGCTGGGCATGTTAGAGCATGTTGTTGAGGTCTCATTGCATTCAGTGAACCCATTTTGATCTGAAACTGAACACTGTACTCTGGAAAGTGTTTGAAGAATCTCAAGAACAGCTTTGATCTTTGATGAACAATACTCACTCTGGAGGACTATCAATTTCTCCTCAAGATTCGAATAACCGGAACTAATGTCAAAGTTAGCAGATATGCAACTTCTTAGAGTGGCTTCAGAGAAGACAATATCTGAACCAAGTTGCTCCTTGCAATTCGGAGCTGGGCACATGTTATCATCCCCTGTCAAGTATTCTGATACACATTGATAACAGAAAACGTGGCCACACATGGTAACTACTGGGTCCTCAGGTGGATCCTGTAAAAGCATTCAATATATAAAATTCCAAAAGATAGTCATGAACTGCTACATCTTTATACTGATTGTTTACGCTAGCAAATATGGACAGGTTCCCAATCCATGCACGCATATATGCACGCTTCAAACATTGCATGGACGGAAAAATACATCATACAGTCAAGCAGTAGCAGTGCAGAGACATTCTTGAGAAGAACCATCCAGGAACCTTATTTGAAAGGCCCAAAGAAGCACAAAAACTGGAATAAAATATGAAAAAATAGAAACATTCCAGACGCAAAGGATATACAGAAAGGACATGTAGAACCCAGTCAGTAGATGTAAATGATAGAAGCAAGGCATGGGGAAATTTTAACCGTAGAGTAATTGGCATGTTGCCAAATTTCTTAGGAGTTGAACCAAAAGTGAGCTTAAATTACTAAAATGTAGCAAATGTAGGAGGGAGGGAGTATGAATGTGGCAATCATTGGTGATAAACAAAATCATGTTAAACAAGATTACCAAAAGAATCAAACCAAATCTAACAAGGCCATGCTAGGAACTTTTATCAGGATTACCAGAAGAATCAAACCAAATGTAACAAGACCATGCTAGGAACCTCTATTACTCAAGTCAAGGTAATTTGCACAACATTGTCAAGCAGTTCTACTCAATGAAAGTAATGATAGTTCTTACTAGTAGGCCAAGCACTTCCTTTTTAAAAGAAAGAAATGAATGCTACCATACTCTCATTCTCTAAAACTATAACAGCAAAACATTTATTCATCAGAAAAACGTCCAAAATCCCACAAGAGTATAAGTCAACTTTCCAACCCCATACTGAGTCATACTAAATTCAATATGATTCAACTTTCCAACCCCATACTGAGTCATACTACATTCAATTCTACACGACCCATCAAATGAAAAGAAAAAGGACAAAAACAAAGCATTAGATCATCTGGGTAGATCAATGGCACTTGAGATTCAATGACATTCAATGAAAAGGAGTATCATTAATGTAAAGGGAATTCAATGGCACTTACTTCATGGTAGAAGCACAAACAAAAATCTCAACAAGTTCATCCATGATGAATCAACATATAAACTTTATGAAAAACTCACATTGCACATACGACAGATTGCCATTGAAGTAGCTAACTGATTCAGTAAGTTCAAAACCATATCCCTTGGGAGTTGTTTCGCCATTTCAGTAGATTCTTTTCCAAATGACTCAGAAATAACACCTTTCACAAGACTTGGGTGGTCACAAGCCTGACGAAGGCGCAAAAGCATCAAAAGAATGTTGGCATAATTTTGATTCACTGTGCCAGCAGCAGCATATGCCTAGACGTTACATATCAAAAATTTGAGACATAATATTCATCACAAAGAATATTTGGAAAAGATAATATGCAACAAGGAATCATTCTGAAAGTGAAGCTAAACTACAGTATTATTGGGAAAGATTTCAAGGTCAATCATTTGAATAAAGATGTCAGTCTAGCTCCATGAAAAATTGCAACTGTCCAAAAGAATCACCAGCTCTTGTGGGAAAAAAAAAAAGAAAAAGATTTTCATCAGATGTGCTTCATTTCTCACTCAGATTGTGCAAAAAATTCCATCTAAACATTTCTTTTTTTTTCTTTTTTTCCAGAAACATTTGTGTCAATCAACCAATTGCCAGTCTAACCAAATAAGAAAATAAGAGAAAAACCATCAGGAATAGATATCTAGATAGAGAACCGTTTCTCCATTTTGGAGACCTTGTTGCCAATTCCAGATTCACATAAGAGAACTGTAGCATGAATATATGCAGTATTATGATCCAAACTTTTTCAGTACTAGCAACAGAGAGACAGGGAGAAACTTTAGAAATATAACTCAAATTCAGAATAGTTAAGCTACAAGAATAAAAACGAGGATAATAATTAAACCACAAGAAGGTCAGGTTAATTGGCATAATGACTTCTAATTTCCATATAACCACCACAGATTTTTTTTCCTTCTCTTTTTCTTCATGAAATCATTACCAATTCTCTTCCAAGTAAATGTTTTTAAATGAAATTCCTTAATAATAGATCAAAGGAACTTTAAAACTTTTCACAGGTTTTCCAGCGATCAGCACAATGTGACAGCTTCGGAAAGTGATCAAACTGGCACCTATCAAACCCCAAGCAAAATCCTACCACAATTGTATAATAGTTACCTCAACCACCACGCATCATGAAGAAAGTGATTTTGTTTCTCTAACATTTTAAAATTAATGATTCATTAAGGTCAGTATCTTGAAAATCCATGTGGTATTAAGACGGTGGTAAGTGGTATTATTATATGATTAAGCAGTAATTTATTCCTCCATTTCTCTAAGTACACAGTGAATTGAATTTGCATTGTTAATCAAGTAGCCTGTAGTTGTTGAACAGAGAAATATGGGGAAATGAAAGTGTATATTCCACCTGATCTGGGTTTCAATGGCATTGCAACTTAGTGTTTATAGATTTCTAACTTAGATGGGAAATATTGTGTGCCTTTTATAGACATAGTATTAAAAACCAATTAACTTTCAAATGCTGAGAGGTTATTATTGCTTTTGATTTATACTCTAAAACCAAATGAAGTAGTATGAGACTGGCTAGTTTTTCCTTGCATTGAGCTTTTCCCTTAAAATCAGATGAAATGGCACAATTTGCATGTCTTAACTTGTAATCAAAATACTAGCCGCTGCAATTTAAAACACTCAAGTAACCAAGATATGAAATAAAACTTGTGTTTAACTTCTCTAGTGACATGACATGCAAAGCTCACCTTAAACTTGGATCGTGAATCAGCTTCCAGACGTGTATAAAAAGCTCGCTCCTCAGCAGCAAAGTCTACTTTTGTCAAGCGGATTGATTTTGGTGGCAGCTTAATTATAGGCTGCCCATCAATTAATGTTCCTACATTTAAAATCACATGTATGTTTAGGAAATGGCGTTGAAGAGATTATGAACAACAAGCAGTTACTAAGTTTACGTGTGAAGCTGAAAACATTGTTCAGTAAAATATCATGCGTTTGACAACCAACATCTAGACAGCCAGAAAGAGACAATAAAAATTGATTCAGATATCTTACTTGTTATCTATCTTTATAAACTTACATTGGCATCAATAAAGCTGATAAAGATGAAGTTCCAATCAGGAAAATTGATGTTACTTAAGAATACAGTAGTCTCCTACTTAACCAATATATGCTCCAAAATGGAAGAATATAGAAATAGGAGGGAAATACTAGCTTGCCAGGAAAAAGTAGAGGTTGAAGAGCAAAAGGAAGTAAGTATCATAATTTCTGATAAATCGTAGAGAATCAACTAAATTGGCTTAACCTTAATAAAATTCAAACCCACTTATTTAATATATTACAGTAATACAAGCTATCAGTATTATTTCAATATATGACATATTATTATTACCAAATATGACATTGATTAACCATAATGTCTTCCCTCAAGTTGAAGCAAATGCATCCAGCTTGTTACAAATAAGATCTGTCCTAGGCTCATATAAAGATCAAAAAGTTAAGAGGCACTAAAGAATTTCCAGTAGGAAAAATAGGAGACACAAAGTGGAGTTTAAACAGCAGTAAATCGTAGAAAAAGATGCACTATTTCAATCATGAAGAAAGAATGAAGTTTCATCAGAGCACAGAAAGAAAGCAAGAAAAAGCCATTACCTTTTGTACGACGCAGCATAACAGCCCTGAGAACTGCTTGTATCTTCTTATATCCTTGTTGAGCATTTCTTGATATTGGAGCTTTTAAACCAAAATAAAATGCCTTGTACATAGAATAAGGTTCATATCTAAGAAACCTGAAGTAGCTGAACAAATCATCAACAGCATTCTGTATAGGGGTTCCTGATAAGCACCACCTCTTTTTAGCACGAAGGCTACAGCAGGCTCTAGCCACTTGCGTTCGATGGTTTTTTATTGTTTGAGCTTCATCTAGTACAACCCTAGACCAATTAACTTTAGCAAGAGGACCACAATCAACAGAAGAACAATCTGCACCCTTTTTACCCTTTTTTCGCTTCTTGCTACCATTAGCCTTTTTCCTTTTACTATTATCAGTAGAAAATTTAGAAGATAAGCCATACTTATCCCCATCTTTCTCGTCAGCCTCATTCTCATCAACCAAAGGTTGTTTTGGAACTTCAACATTTATGAGAGTATATGTCGTCAAAACAACATCATACTTTGCCAATTCTGCAGGATCCTTGGTCCTACTTCCCCCATGATAGATCAGAAAAGAAAGTTTAGCTTCAGGCGCAACTTTCTCATCCAGCTCTCTGGCCCATTGTCGGAGAACACTAGCTGGACACACGACTAAGGTACCAGCTTGTCTTCGACCTCTAAATGCCTGTGAAGAGCTACCAACTTTTGGCATTGACTTAACATTGTTAGAATCTAAAATCTCCTTCACATTACCCGTAATAGGATTGCCTTTGTTGTCATCATCATCATCATCCAAAGTTAAAGCTTCAGTTTTTCCCTGGCTTTCTGACTTTGATCTTGACTCCAAAGACTTTTGTAATTGAATAAGAGCAATTATGGAGATAGTTTTACCAAGGCCCTGGGGTACAAAACCAAAAATTGAGTTTGGATCATATAAACCAGGACCTAAGATATTGAAACTAACTCAAAAAATAAAGATATAAGCTCTTTTAAGTAAACCTGGTCATCAGCTAGAATTCCCCCTGCACAATGCAAACTTTTTGTTTCTTTCTGAAGCATCCATGCCAATGCAATCTTCTGTAGTTAAAAATTATTGTAAATCAACAGCCACACAGACCCATAAATAGTCATATGAAGATTTTAAGAGGTATGACCTGGTGCCTAAGCAGAGACACAGATAATAAACCGTCAGGTAGATCAAGTTCCACTTTCGGTTGATTAATCTCCTGCAAAATTCACTCTTCATGAATAAAGCAATAAGAACTTAAAAACTTCAAGATTCACCATAAAGTCAAACTGTATGGTAACATAATTCTAATATGTGTACAAAATTCATGCATCACAGTTGCCATAATTTCCAACAGACACTATGCCATAAAATAGTAGCAAAAGGATCAAGAAGCCCAAAACTTGTGAATGAGACTGATGTAGGACAAGCATCTAAATTGAAAATATAGGTTGCTGGAGCTTTGGATTTAGAGCTGGAGTTAAGAAAAAAGGAAAGAAAATAAAGGATTATGGTCTAAGAATCACTATCACACTTCGAGATCTGAAAATCTCATAATTCACTAAAAATGGAAAATAGATATTGACACAGGATTAACTAATTGAAACTAAACTCTAACTAGATAGCTATTAACTAGAACTAATCAACTAAATACAAGAAAAAAAATCTAAATAAAGTAGAATCGTATTGCAAGTATAAGCCACTCTAATCTTCATCAGACTTTACTGGAGCTTAACATAGAAACCATGGAAACTCATGCATGTCCATAAGAGCACAAGACAAAATTCACTGTTAATAAGTAACCATAAGCTACTTTAGCATCCAATACAGAAGTAGAAATTTTTCTTTTCAAATTGCTGCGACAAGAACAATTTCAAAGTTCAAAGCTCTCTTTTTCTCGAAGATATAGCAGCACTCGAGTTCGTTTTCAACTGGTTTTCAGCATGGTTTTTGGTAGTTTCAAGCCTGCTTGAATAAAGTTATTATAAAAAATACAAAAGGGTTTGTCATAAAATACTCAAGAGGAAAGAAAAAGGATTTTGTTATAACAAATAAAAGGACTAAAACTTTCAAAATTGAAAGACTTCTCCCAATTGTATGCAAAAACAGTTTAACTTTTTGTGATTTTCCCTAAACTATTCCACCTCATCTCAAATACAGAAACTGTCCTCATCTTTAGGTCAATAAGGCGCAACAAGAGACTTCAACAAAGCAACTTTTCCTAGAAGAAATCAACATTATGTTGAATGTTTTTCCAATGTCCTCCAACAATTTTTTAAGTTGTGTCAGTGTCTTCTTCTTCTACTACTTCAATCATTAAGATCATTTTAATACAAGTGCCACTTTTTAATTTCCATTGCATCAAGAAATGGTTTACTATGACTATGAATAATAAAATGATGTGCATTAATTTTTACATGGTGAAAATACCACTTATACTCCAAGTTCCATTATTATTTCACTATTATAACATTCAGCTTTTAGTGGAAACAAAGCCAAAAGATAATTCTAACTATTAATACTAGTTCTTTCAATCGTTTTTTTTTTAATGAACGAGTAATGCCTTGTTCTCTTTTTTCTTGTTACTACCATTTCTATGTCCTTACAACAAGAATCTTTCTGTCAATGAAATCAAAATCAAAATCAAAAGGTAACATAGATTTAAACTTCCTTTTAATATAATCCTATCAAACTTCCATCCCCATTGTGTTTGTCCCAGCTCATTTAAAGTTTACAAGCCTGTCATCAATATGCTACAGATGCTTGCAACCCATATGAAAACAACCACGATATAATAATAAACAGAAATTATTTTTCCACCTTTGTAACCAAGGAGATGTAACAACTCATATCTGTAATTGAAATGATTAAAACAAATAATAGCAATTAATTCTAAAAAGTACCTCCAATGCTGCTTGGAAAATCAGCCTCTCATCAGCTCCATCAACCCCTTCTTCACCTACCATGGATCGGTATACAGGGTCACCTGAACCAGTAAGTTGGGTAGAGGCGACAGATTTTCCATGTGCCAAAGATGATGGCAGCATCCGACTTCCACTGTTTTCATATAATACACTGTCTTCATTACTGCCCCTGCTATACTGGTCCCTCACATAGCCCATTCCATTACTTGAACTTGGCCCTGCTGGATGGTATATATTTCCATAGATATCCTGAGTACCACTTGCACTTAAGTTATTTGATCTGGTACTTGATGAAAATGGCTGTACTGATGGTGGAAGGGTCCTCTGCAAAGCCTGTTGAGATGAAAGTTTCTCATAATCCTTACCAGAACCATTGCCAATTCGAGAATTAACTCGATGCAGTCCAAGATCCCCATTCCCTACGAAATACTGAGAATCATGTATGTGGCCCGCAAATGAATTGGATGACCTAATGTCATCTGCAAAATCAGATTGGCTCTGTAGCCTTGTTGACGAATTCCCATTTACACCTGACGAATTCCCATTCCTGGGATAAGATCTTGAAGGAAAATCAGCCTTTGGATTTTCTCCACCATAACCTGATAGAAAGTTCAACACTCAGATATCTGGCACCATATTCAACTTCTTCTCCTAACAAACATATAACCGCATTTTACAATTCAAACTTCAAAGTATTGATACTTGGACAAAAATTAGTCAAAACACGAAAGAAAACAAAATTTGAAAAACATGGGGAAAAAACAAAACTTGTGAAATGCGTGTAGGACAATGACCTCTATTCCTTGAACTGGAGGCCTGGGAATCCACCCAAGTTGGAAGAATCCGAGAGAAAGAGGAGCCTGCAGCATTTGTACTAACTTCTCCAACTTCATCAAAGTCAATATCACTGTCAGAGGAACTAATATTTATAGGATTAACTTGAGCCATTGAAATTCAATGGCAATTATCTTTATCTTTGAACTAAAAATATATGCTAATCTTTTCTTCTGTTAAATATCCATTACTAGAAAAAGAAAGCCCCCAAAAGAGTCAGAGCTCCAACCTGCAAGAACCAAAGTGAGGTTTATGTTTCAATGTAAACAGGAATAACTTGAAAATTGAAACAGAATTACCAAAAACCGAAGCGATTTCATATCTCCAGAATCAGAACACAGAATAAAAGAAGATCACACAAGATAATCCACAAAGAAAGAAAGTACGTGCATTTGCCCACAATTTCATAAATTAAAAAATATTAAAGAACAAGTTGTTACTTCAATTACATACAGAGAAGGAGAGAAAAAAAAGAACCCTAGACTGCAGATAGCGAAATTAATAGGGGCATCGAAGTTGAAACTTTGGTATATTTAATAATTAAGCAAATACACAAGAAGCAAAGAGAGCAGGAGTTTTACTTGAGGTTGAACGAGCAAGGCAGTGGTGAGTCGGAATCTCCACCCAAAGAGACAACCGTGTTTTTCTGTACCGAGTCAAAAGTGTTAGTTCGGGTCACGGGTTTCGGATCGTCTTAATTACAGATTAGTTCTATAAAAAGGAAATTTTAAAGTCACGAAGAAGAAGCTGAATAAATGAATAATAATTAACAATCAACGCACCTTCAAGACGTTTGTTTAGGATCAACTCGTAATTGTTACCTCATTTAAAAAAGTTATAGTTAAATGCTTAAATTTTCAATTTTTTTAATTCTAATCCGAATTTTTTTTTGTTCAAGAAAAGATTTTAGTTAGAAGAATGGTCTCTGTACTTATATCAATATTAAAAAGATAACATAAGATAATATAACATATAATTGTTAAAATTTGAAAGTAAACAAACTAACATATCATAAAGAATAGAATTTATCCTAAATATCTTTATCACCTAATCAATTTGGGGCACATATAAGGTCTTCTCCAGTATTAAGACGAAATCAAGCATGATGAAAACTAATTATCCGAAAGTCAATACTAAAACTAGACTTTAAAGCAATAATAGATACTATAATTACTAAAAGGTCTCATGCAATTATTTGTATAACGGGAAAAGCATTTCTATGTGTCTTATACCATGACAATACACTAAATTGCACCTTTTCAACTAAGGTCACAATACCTACCTCCAAATAGTTGCTCAACACTATCCTATTGTAAAAATTCATAGCTTCTTTTTTCATTGTGAATTGTTTAAATTTAAGACTCATACCAGTTATATCGACAATAGATGAAGAAGAAACTAAAGCTAAAGTTGATACTAAACTACTATGATCTTGATCTTCATACAATCTTAGTCGATAATCATTAAACAAATCATACTAGAATTGTTTAAATATATCAACATGTGCTCACCATACAACTTTTGATAATAAAAATATAGTCATTCCATCTTGTATCTCAAGTCCAACACAAAAATGACCACCACAATTTGTCCCTATCATATACTAATAAGAATTGAGCTTTTCCGTCATCTACTCAGCCATGACTCTAATCACCTCATTGAAAGATACATCGTTTACGTAAGAATTCCAATTCAATATTGATATTATATAAGCACTTAAGGAATGGTCTAACTATTAGCTTTATATTTTATTTCTTGTGGCTTAATAAAGATTGTGCTTATTATATAAGTTTGTTGTTAATACTGAAGCAAAGATTTTAAACTATTATGATAATGTTCTTTTTTACTACTTCCTAATTAATGTTGGAAATCAATAATCGTTATTTGTATTTTCAATATGCTAGTTGATAGGTTTAGATTATAGTATGTTTTATAGGTGTTTGAGTATGTTTTTAAGTGTTTTCTTATATGATAATCACATTTTTAAGGCTTAGAATTGTGTTTTTATTAATGTTTTAATTGTTTGAATGGTTTAGAGAAAGAATTTGATCTTAATTTTATGTTTCAAGGGATGTTAGCTGCATTTTTTAGTGAGTGGAAACAGGAAAAGTGAAGAAAAGATGAAGAACTTGAAGAATGGAGCAACCACGATAGGGCATGGTAAGAGGATGAACTCTCTACCATGATCGTGGCATAACACACAATCATGACAGAAGGCACGAACAAGGGAAATGTCATGATCATGGTAGCTCCCACGATCGTGGCAGGGTGTTTTCCAATACACGAGTTATTTTTTTTGTACTTTTGACATTTCAAGGCTATTTTTGGAACAAATTAAGTGGGAAAATCCTAAAAACAATCATAGAAGCCTTAAGAAGTATTTAAGGAAAAGAAAAACACCAAAAACCAGGCAGTAAACTAGATTCAAAGATGATCAAAGAGGAGACATCAAAAGAAGCTCTAGAAATTCTAAATTTTCAAATCAAGACTCCAACTAGTTTTTCTTTCTTTTCTCTTCAATCATTTCATTGTCTTGGATGTTTGTTTGGATTACTAGGATGTTAAATATGGTTATGGGTTTCTAAATCCATATTAGGGTTTTTTCTTGATATGTTTTGTTGAACTTTATTCTTGTTGAATTGAATAGATATATTAATGCTTTATGAAAGTTGTTATGCTTATACTTGGTAATAAATTAAGAGAGTGAATCAAGTTATTTGTGTTAAGGTGCACAATGTGTAACGCCCCATATTAGGGATTAGGATATTAAGGAAATTCAGTACATTTTATACTTTGCATATTTGAATATTTGCTTATTTGTGCATAAGCATTTTGGACACATACAATAATTGTACATGCATTCATGAC
>JANIPN010000217.1:13596985-13601446 GCA_027478595.1 Erythroxylum anguifugum | reverse complement strand
TATTAAATAAAAAGAATAATTATTATAAATAATAAAATATAATTTCTATCTTAATATTTAATTTTTAATAATAAAAATATATATATATATATATCTTCATAAAAGGAGGGTAATTTTGTCCCAAAAATTTCAATTGGGCATTTTGAATGAAATTACAAAATACAGGAGCTAAATTGAACGAATTAAAAATATAAGGGCTAATTTAAATAGTCAACTATAACACAAGGACCATTTTATATTATTTGTCAAAATTTGATGAGACAGAATAAAACTGGACTGAATATCTAAACTTGTTGCTTTCGCTAGTTGAACTATGGTAGGAAGAGAAGTAGATAAGTAGCGATCAAATCTAATCATCTGTCCATCAAAAGTCCCAAAAAGCAGAATCTCAATCCCACGTATCCAGTCAGCCTGATCATGTCTTGTGAAATGCGAATGTAACAATAGTAATACAACCTCTCCAGTGCTTTACCCTCTACATTTACGCTTTCACAAATATAGAACAGAATCCTAATGCCTGTTTCTTTTGTTTTTTGTTCCTTTCAATGTAATGCGAAGAACACAGTACTCCGACCCCACGTGACTACCCATGTCCATGCCCTCGGATGCTTGAGAAGTGGACTCCATACTTCCCAAACTGTAGGGCTTCAGAGTGTCAGCAAAAAAGCTCACCTCACTGTTTCACCTTTCCTCGCTCTGCCACCTCCTCGCTGTTATCGCCTATGCCTTTAATCCAGCTTTTGTCCTTTCACTTTCCTTTCCAAGTATCTCCAACCCGTATTTGTTCAAGGCTTCAAAGTTGGAACACTACAAAACTCCATCATTTGTTCTGTTCTATATATATAGATATATTATGTTCCTGTCGATGAATCACAGTACTAGATAGCTAGTTCTCTTTGGTCTGGGGTTAAAGGTCTGACTAAATTAAACTCAACATGGGTGTTACTGGGTTTTGTTTTGATCCCAATGTGGTTGTTTTGCGTGGTAAGAGGAAGTTGAGGAGCTTGTTTTGGAGGGTTAGAGCTGAGATTAAGAGACAAGTGAAGGAGATGAAGAATAGTAGGTCCAGGTCCAGGTCCAGTTTCAGTTTCCACTATGATCCCTTCAGTTATTCTCTCAACTTCGATAATGGCAACTTTGGGTTTTTTTGCTGAGTCTGATCATCGTTATCTACAGACAGTATCTCTTTCAAAGTTCGATGAATTATGAGGAGATGATAGCCTAGAGGACTGAGGACTGAGGATCGTGTGTTTGGATAGGAATATATGTATTTCTAGTTGCAGCAGCAAGAGACGATGTGATAGCATGTGAACGATGATTCTATGCTGTTTATTTTGTTTAGTTTGACCTGCAATTGTAGTTTTTGTTCGTAGCTAGTGCTGCTTTTAGACGACAGAATCTGAACGATGAAAATGGTATTATTGTAGCTTCTTATGTTTATATTCATATCTTTTCAGAAGATATTCATGATGGTCAATAAGTAAACACATCAGGGGAAAAAATTTGATATGAAGTTTTGAGAATCAAACAAGCAATCTGCACTCTTTCGAGACCCAAATAAAAGTAAAATGAAAGGCTAGCTAGGAAGATACAGCGGACAGTGCATGGCGGATCAGAATACAGGTGGCTCTTTGTCGTTTCTAAAGTTCCCATTTTGATCTTGAAGTAAAACACAAGTAGTTAGAGTTGAATATTATTTTCCATAAAGTTTGAAAACTTTCATTTTCTGCCATTTGTGTTAGGTAGCTGCAAATTGTCTATACGATCTTCTTTATTCCATGCAACAACGACAACACTAGGGGAGAACATGGAACGGAAGAGGGGGATTGCGGTGGTTCGATAGTAATTCTATTAGCTTCGAGGAAGTCAATAAATAATTTTCTTTACTACAAAAGGTTTTTTTAATAAGTGTTTGACTGTAAAATAAAAAATTATTTTTTAATAAATTTTTTGACAGTCAAAATACAATTTTATAAGAAGTTCAAATTTGTAACTTCTAAACAAAACGTTTTTTAAAGTAAAATTTTTAAATCAATTAATGAGCCTATTTTTAGTCTCTTTTTTCCTTATGTTTTACACATACTGCTCACAATATCCACAAACATATCTTCCCGTTTTTATATATATATTTACTCAACTTGGATATTTATTTTAAGATTTATATAATATTATATAATGTTTGAGGATCAGGAAGCACTGTGGGTTAAATGGGTTCATACAATTATTTTGCGTAGGCCAAATTTTTGGAGTATTATTCCTACCTATAATAGTTCTTGGAGTTGGGGTAAACTGTTAACTGTCAGGGACAAGTTGTGTACTCACTTAAGATTTTGGATTAGCAATGGTATGTCTACTTTTTTCTGGCAAGATCCGTGGCACCCACGTGGCATTTTGGGAACCTTGGCCACCCCTAGAGAGATAAATAGCTCGGCGCTTCCACTGACAGCACGTGTCTCTGACGTACTACTTAATGATGATTGGAGCTGGGGGGAGGCTTCTTTGGACCTCCTTCGCCACCTTGAGTCTCCTGGTTATTTACCTAATCACACTTTACCGGATAGGTTGAAATGGCTAGCGAGCCCCACTAAGCGTTATACCAATGCATCTGCCTATCAACTCTTGCGACCCCCTTTACCGGTTGTTCCTTGGCACCGACTAGTATGGTCTAAATATAGCCCTCCTCGTTGCTCCTTTATTTTGTGGCTCGTTTTTCTGTGTAAGCTTCAAACCCGTGATAGACTTCCTTACCTCTATACTCCTAATCACTGTTCCTTATGTCTCACAGCGAATGAATCGATTGACCGCTTATTTTTTGTCTGCCCTTTCTCTCATGCAGTTTGGGTACATTGTCTCACCGGTTTTAATATGCCCTGTTGTAACCCTTCAACTCTTTCAGATATCCTATCCTGGTATAGCACTGCTTTTCGTACCAATGTACTCGCCATCATCCATTTCCCTCTTTTGCTTTCTATTACAGTTTACCATATTTGGACCGAACGCAATGCTCGAACCTTCAAGAATGAAGCTATGGCGGAGGAGAGAGTGGCTCTCCGAGTTATCTCCTATGTTAGGGAACTTCTCAGCCTATACACCGAGAGGAGGTAATTTTATTTTTAGGTTTTCTATTTTGCAGGTTATATATTCCGTTTTGTCCAGGTTGCAGTGTGCGAGATTTCTTTGGCAAGGTCATGCCTGCCTTCTTTTCCCGGTAGTTCAACACACTCCCTCTGTAGTGGTAGCCTTCCTTGTCCATGTCGGTGCCCAGGGCGTTCATGAGCATCCTTCTCTTTTGATTTGCTTCTTCTGGGCTACTGATCTTCTTTCGCTTTCCACTTGGTTATTAGATGCTTTGATTCCGTGGAGCTCTTAGTGTATTACTTTTGACTGACAGTGTTATGTTCCTGCCTTGGTTCAGGTTGCCTTTGTCAAGTTGTATACTTTTGCTTGATGTGCCTCCTGGGGCACTTGTAAATGGACTCGTTGTACATATTTTTTCTTTCTAATATATTCGTCTGATTTTTCAAAAAAAAATATTATTAAGCTTTTTTATATGTTTTAATATTTATTTTTTTATGTTAGTTTGCTTATTTTATACTCTAAATAAAAAATTTGGTTAGATATATTTTGATTTATGTTTCATATGGTTTAAAATTATATAATAATTAATATATTGTGCTTTGCTTGTTGTCTAATATACTCTAAATAATTTTTATATGCATAAATAATTTTTATTTCAAAATAAAATATAGTTAAAATTAAAAGTGCTTTTTATTTTTATGTTGCCAAACAGGACTGTATAAAGTTCTTTCAAAAAAGCTCTTTTTTAAATGACAGTCACACAGTCAACTGGCTTTTTTAAAAAAGTTCTTTTAAAAAAAGATATACAAAAAAAGCTCTATTAATAAAAACTCCACTAGTATAAATCCAACTAAACAGAGGCTAAATAATAAATTCACGTAATCTTCGAATCCTGGACATTAAATTTAAACTTTTGGTGCATTGCTAAGCAGGTATACCTTTCTTTTGTAATATAGTTTAGATCTGTAGAGGACAAATTGATTTACTTAAATTTATGTGCACTTTAGGTTTAAAATTAGTATGAATACATAAACTTCATCTCAAGATTGTTTTATTAGAATTTAATGTTATAACTAATGTTTAATGATTGAATGAATGGAGTAATTATATTACGATATTAATTTTTTTGAGAACATGATTTTAATTTTCCAAGTGCATGGAGTGGGAAACTTATTTGTATAGTAATTTTTGTGTATTAATAAATATTTGAGTAAAAGAAATATAAATCTCATGTAATTTTAAAAATTAAAAATTTCTAATATTTAAAATTCTTAAAAAAGTTTCTGATAGTTTTTGAACTTTTGGAAAAATTTCTCTTTAACTTTAATTAAAAAACAATGACGAAACACGTGTTATGAACATTATATATTGACTAATTAAATA
>JANIPN010000217.1:13589485-13591985 GCA_027478595.1 Erythroxylum anguifugum | reverse complement strand
GAGTGGTATATGATAATGTATCTTCCACAACCCTAATCAATCCCTATAACAATAGAAAAGATTAAGTTAATATAAAATTTGTATAACAATAAAATATAGATAAATGAAGAATAAAATACATTTTGTATATTTGATATAATTGTAAATCCTTCACTACTATTTAATTCTAAGTTAGAAGCCAACAAATTCATAAACTAAGTCTAAGAATCAGGATTCTTTACCTCCACAATAGCCTAAACCAATGGATACATCCCTCCATCACCATCCCTTCGAATTGCACTCATTAGTTGGCCTTGGAATTTTGTCTTTAGAAAGCAACCATCAATACCAAAAGTTGGTCTCAAATGCTGTCATTCTCTTTTTAAAGCATCAAAGAAAATGTACAATCTTTTACACAACTCAAAACAGATAAAGAAGGATGAATAAATGAATAAATATCATAATTATAGTTGTCAATGATATGTATAAATTTAATTTTTCGTACCTGTAAGAAACATGTTTCTTCATTCCTTGCCAGTTGTTACTTTACTATTGATCCTAGATCACTAATCCTTAAATTATATACGTATCCTTCTAGTTTGGAATATTTATTCACATAATCAGTTGCTCTTTCTTTTCTCAATCTCTTCTTTGTTACTCAACACATACCTGAGTTAACAAATATAGTCAAATTTTCTTTGCATTCTTTAACCGTCTTCACTGTCGAGATAATAGGCTTCTCAAGTATTCTTTCCCTAAAATTTAGGTTTGTTGGTAGTAAAACAATTATGGTCAGATTGTATGTCTTCACTTTAAAGCACCTCTCATTCTTGTCACAACCAATATAAAAAACTTTCACTTTTTTAAAGTTAACATTGTATCATGTTCGTATTGAGTAATATATAACAAAATCTTTAAATTTTTTAGCTGATCCAAACTCCATCCTCAATCTCTAATATGTTGCCACATCAGATAGATTATGCTTAATACTAGTACTAGGTCTTTGCAATGGTTCACGAGGTTCTTCTCTACTTGGATATTCATCACTATTACTAAAAATACCATAATCAGTCGAGTCAATGTCAACTGTTTAGTTGTCATCAGGAATGTCAACTTATATAAAAACCATCATTTTGGTCTCTATCGTGATAATCCATCTTTTCATCAAATCCTACATCAACTCCTTCACTAACTTATTTACCAAATCCTTCGTCAACTTTTTCACCAACTTCTTCACTAACTCCTACACTAACTCCTTCATTAACTTTTTCATCAACTCATTCACTAACTCCTATACCAACTCCTACACCTACCCCTTCATCAACTCCTTCAGGAACTCCTACACCAACTCGACAACTTCCCTCTTCACCTTACTGTCTCCATCTTCTCTTTCAATTATAGACAATATCTCAGGTGCAAGGATTAGGGTGTCTAATAAATGAGTTACATAAACATCAATCATTTGGTGGATTTTCTTAAGGTTAATGACCCTTATAAAACTTTGATTTGATTCAATCAATCTCAATGGCTCACTATATAGAAAATCAAGTACACTATAATAGGCTTTATGTGCTTAAAGGTATCCTAACGTCTTTCCCATCTCACATATTTTCCTGTACCTAACATAATTAAGGTCTACTATATCAAAAACACTTGTTTGCTCATCAACATATTTCAACTCCAGTTCTATTACGAACTTTCCACCATAAAACAATCTCATACTACTAAATTAGGTCATTAGACACCAGCTCACAATTAAGGGGAAATAATTAGCCAAATCAAAAGGAATATTCACTTTAATGTAGCCAAATCATTAACACCATAGATTCAACTTAAAAGAAAGTAGATAACTTAGTTGTTGTCAACTTTTTATAATTCAAGCATCTAAAATTACACCCAAACATAAGCATTTAAAAGGTTTATTAAAGATATCAGCAAATTGATCTTCTGTTTTATCGTAAATCATTTGAATACCACTTTATTCTACTAATTCCTATAATGAATGATATTTTACATGGATATGCTTATTTCTATAATGGACAGCTAAATTTCTGGACATCTTGATTGCAAAACAACTGTCATAAAACATCTCATTTCCTTCCTTCTATTCAAACTTCAATTCTTTAATAATCGTTTTTATCTAGATTGCTTGAAAAGCTCTAGATAGTACTACCAACTACTCAACTTCTATGGATGAGAAAGTGAAAATGGTTGTCTTTTAGAGCTCCAAGTTAAAATCCAAGAACTAAGAGAAAAGACATAACCTATCAACTTACAAGGAACACCTTTTCTATAAACTAAAACATTGACCATTATGCTTTTAAGATGTCTCGATATCCTCTTTACTATTAAGAGGTGTTAATGCTTTAGTTTCTTCACGTACCTACTAACTAAGGGGCCGTTTGGTTCTACTTTTATTTTTCTGTTGTAGTTTTCGGTTTCCGTTTTCGGTTTTTTTGTTTATGTTTTTCTTTCAAATACAAACAAAAACCTGTTTGGTTGTTAATATTAATATAGCTGT
>JANIPN010000217.1:13557748-13569143 GCA_027478595.1 Erythroxylum anguifugum | reverse complement strand
TGTTATTCATTGAGTGTACAATGTATTTATATACAAGTTTACAACTCAAGAAAGGAGAAAACTAACTCAACTAACTTGCAAAACTGAAAAATACTAGCTGCCTTTGACTAACTAACTTTGAATAACAAACTAATTAAGTTAATCAAAAATTAATACGGTGACAGCCGCCCTCAAGCTAGAGAATGTATATTCATCATTCCTAGCTTGAACAAATTGGCTTGGAATGGTGCAGCAGCGAGAGACTTTGTGGACATGTCAGCATGTTATTCATTGAGTGTACAATGTATTTACATACAAGTTTACAGCTCAAGAAAGGAGAAAACTAATTCAACTAACTTGAAAAACAGAAAAATACTAACTACCTTTGACTAACTAACTTTGACTAACAAACTAATTAAGTTAATCAAAAATTAATACGCTGATAAACAAGCTATCCAACACCCACACTGGAGGGAAGCAATGCAAGCTGAGATTAGTGCTCTTGAACAAAATAAGACTTGGATTGTTACAGATTTACCTCCTGGAAAGCAAGCAATTGGTTGCAAGTGGGTATTTCGTGTGAAACATAAGGCTGAGGGATCCATTGAATGTTACAAGGCTCGTTTAGTTGCCAAAGGGTTACACACAGACAGAAGGGATTGATTACTTTGATACCTTTTCCCCAGTGGCTAAGATAACTACCGTGAGACATTTGCTTACATTAGCAGCTTCTAACAATTGGTATCTTCAACAACTTGATGTGAATAATGCATTTTTTTCATGGGGAATTGCATGAAGAAGTCAACATATTGATGCCTCCTGGATTTGAAAGTTCTAGCCCTAACAAAGTATGCAGGCTTCAAAAATTACTCTATGGATTGAAGCAAGCTAGCAGACAGTGGTTTTCAAAACTCACTGCTTCCTTGCTTTCTCTTGGCTACCAACAATCTTCCTCGGATCATTCATTGTTTGTTAAGAACAATGTTAATTCATTCACTGCCTTATTAGTATATGTTGATAATGTGATCCTCGTAGGCAATGATCAACATGAGATCAACACAGTCAAAGTTTTCTTGGATAAACAGTTTAAGATCAAAGACCTTGGTGACTTGAAATATTTTCTTGGTCTGGAGATAGCTTGATCAACTGCAGGAATTCATCTATCTCAGAGGAAGTATTGTCTTGAAATTCTTAATGATAATGGTTTCTTGGAGTGCAAACCAGCAAAAACCCCACTAGTTTCAGCATATTAATTTTTGATTTTTGAAGAAAATTGGGTTTCAACAAGATGAAAGAATTGTTTTATGTGTTCACGAACTTCACATTTGGTTTTTAAAAGAATGATCCATGTATACCGGCTATAATCATCAACAATTGTCAAAAAATAACGATGACCATGTACTGAGACAATAGAATTTGGACCCCAAATATCTGCATGTATAAGATCAAACATGCTTGTTGAAACAGAGTTGCTTACAAGAAACAAAAGCTTCTTATGCTTAGCTAAATGACAAGCTTTACAAGCTGAGTTATCAGAAATTGAAAGGGAAGGTATATATGGTAAAAGTAACTTTATTTTTGAGTCTGAAATATGACCAAGACGAGAGTGCCATATATGGGAAGAAGAGCTAGAAACAACATTGGTGGATGAAGTAGAAAGGGTAAAGGATTGAACCGGATGATCAAGCAGGTAGAGGCCATTGAGTGCTTTAGCTGTACCAATCGTCTTCCAGGATGGTAGAGCCTGAATATTACAAGAAGAAGAATGAAAGGCAAAACAACAAGGTAAAGCAGAGGTTAGTCTGGTAACAGATAGTAAATTGAATGTAAAGGCTGGGATATAAAGAACATCATGCAAATATAGATGATTAGTGAAAATAACTGTGCCAGATATGGTTGCTTCAAGTTTCAAACCATTTGGTAAAGTAACAAGGATAGGTTTAATAGTTTTGTAGGTTATAAAATAGGATAAGGAAAAGGTAATATGATCAGTGGTTCCTGTGTCTATAATCCAAAAGGGTGATTTGGGAGAGAAAGTACCTTCATTGGTAGCTAAGGTGAGTGATGTGTCACGGATAACATTGTTGGTAACAGGGGTAGAAGATGTGGAAGAGGTGGACTGGAGCAAAACAAGCAATTGAGAGTACTACTCTTGCGTCAAATTAAAACCAGAATTATTAGCAGAATTATCAACTGAAACAGATGAAGGCTCAGCAACATCATCAGAATATACATTGTTTGCACGAGCCTGCCCTCTCACTTTGTATCCAGGAGGAAATCCATTTTTCCTTAAACAAGTCTCAATGGTATGCCTTGGCTGTTGGCAAAAAGTGCAAAACCTCTTGTCAACATTAGATTGAGCAATTGGTTTCTTTGTAACAACATGAACACTAGAATCAACTGGTGCATCAGAAGTACCAATATTATTAACAAACACCTCGGAAGTACCAATAGCAAACTGTCTTTCTTGTTGAATGACCATGGAAAAAGCCTTATTGATAGTAGGCAAAGGATCAAGCAACATAATCTGTGATCTAACAGAGAGGTACTTATCATTGAGACCTTTAAGAAACCGGATAACACAATCATCTTCATGATAACGTTTGATTGTTTGCAAAACTCCACATGAACAAGGAGTTGCACAAGAACAAGTAGGAAGAGGGCGAAAATGAAGCAATTCATCCCATAAAATCTTAAGCTCAGTACAGTAATCAGTGACTGACTTATTATCCTGTTTAAAAGCTGAAATCTGTTCTTGTAATATTCAGGCTCTCCCATCCTGGAAGACGAAATGGTACAGCTAAAGCACTCAATAGCCTCTACCTGCTTGATCATCTGGTTCAATCCTTTACCCTTTCTACTTCATCCACCAATGTTGTTTCTAGCTCTTCTTCCCATATATGGCACTCTCGTCTTGGTCATATTTCAGACTCAAGAATAAAGTTACTTTTACCAGATATACCTTCCCTTTCAACTTCTGATAACTCAGCTTGTAAAGCTTGTCATTTAGCTAAGCATAAGAAGCTTTCTTTTCCTATAAGCAACTCTGTTTCAACAAACATGTTTGATCTTATACATGCAAATATTTGGGGTCCAAATTCTATTGTTTCAGTACATGGTCATTGTCACGTGATCAACTAGCTGACATGTTCACAAAGTCTCTCGCTGCTGCACCATTCCAAGCCAATTTGTTCAAGCTAGGAATGATGAATATACATTCCCTAGCTTGAGGGCGGCTGTCAGCGTATTAATTTTTGATTAACTTAATTAGTTTGTTAGTCAAAGGCAGTTAGTATTTTTCTGTTTTGCAAGTTAGTTGAGTTAGTTTTCTCCTTTTTTGAGCTGTAAACTTGTATATAAATACATTGTACACTCAATGAATAACATGCTGAAAATTCCCAAATTAACTTTTCCACAAGATGTAATGTGAAACTATAGATAACGGTAAGGACTAATACTTTTTAAAAAACATTAAGGGGAAAGTTTGAACTTTTTGTCATATTTTTTATATATAGCTGAGATATTAGATGCATAGAGTTCGTGTATAATTTTATTGAGATATGAAATTTTTTATACCTAGTGATGATATTCTCGTATTAAAATAAAGGTGTGACTTATTTATTAAGGGTGGTGGTATTATTTGTACATAGGTGTGGTATTGTCCTACAAGGTACCCAATATAAAAAAAAAGGAGATTATACATTGGGTATGTTCAATTTTAAAAAACGTATATTGAAGTAACTAGCAAGAGATTTCTCAACTATCGGAACACCCCAGCCCATATGGTGCTTGAGGATATTTGAAATAGCTTTGTTGTAAGAAGTTTAAGTCTGTAGAGGCAGCTGGTATGTAAGCAAGCTTGCTCCATGGTAATACCGTGAATCCCGCCGAGTATGTGAACCCAAGTCAATGAAAGCTAAAAGGCATAAGGTGGCTGATAGTCCAGACAAGTCCAAGCGCCCTCCCATCGCCTTCTTCCTCTTCATCATCTACTATAACATTATATGATAGCTAATAAACTTCTCCATCTCCAGCTTTTGTTTTTATTTATTAATCATGTTCTGTTGTATTGTGACATATTATTATCATTAAAGTGTTACGTATAATGAATGTTTCGTTGTTCTGTCGAGGAATATTTTTCAAGGAACAAAATCCACACTCTTAAGGATGTGAAAAAGGTACTTAAAAATGGTGGCTATAATTTGATCCTTGTGTTTATTACACGTGTATTGTTTTTCTATCTGCATTTGGGGTTAAGGGTTTGCATGTGCATATAGAAGAAGGTGGTGAGAAACAGTCTATGATTGCATATAGAAGGTGGTGAGAAACAGTCTATGATAGATGAAGTCAGACTTGTTTAATTGAATTTGTTCTTATTTTGAGACTATGAAGATATTCCATGAACTGAATGGACCCTCTCATTCTATTAGGAGAAGAAGCCATATGCGCAGAAAGCAGCTGAGCTCAAGGCTGAGTACAACAATGCCTGGAAAAAGTGAGAACAAAGATACGAGGATTTAATCCTGAATATAATTTTGATTATGTTTATCAGTTATCTGACTGTTGTTCGTGCTTGGATGATGAATGTGTTTTTGTGATTGAGCGAGTTGATGCGGGTTTGGCCTTGAAGAAGGAAGGTGCCCATGAGCAGGAAAAGCATGTGTAGGTTAATTGCAGCATCTTATTTAGTCCATTACAAGGAATAAGAATATTGATATTCTTTTCTGCCGTTATTTTTCTCGCATATGATAAGTTGTACTTGGTCAATTGCTTCTGCAACACTGGTATGTTTGTATCATTGACTAAATGATGATTTGAGAGTTTGGCTGAGAAGTATGTGCCTCTAGCTATCGAACAAGTTAAAAAGAGTAAAAAACATTGAACTGGTGATATGGCTTGCTTGCCATTAGGTTTCTTTGGGCAACTGAGTCAGTCAGGATCTCGCTGACCTATATTCACTTAATTCTTGGTTCTACAAGGTGGCATTGGTTTGCCACATAAGCAAAGATTGTGCGCGTAAGCAACTGCAGGGAAGATATTGTAAGGTCTTCCTTGTGGTATCTCTCCACATAATCTGTTGGCCCTGAAGTTGGCATGCTTCAGATCTTTGATACCCAACAAAGTAGTTGGGATTTTTCCAGTGAGACCGTTGATGGACAAGTCAATCCATTGCAGTTCCGACAAGAGTCCCAGACTATCTGGGATGATTCCTGTTATTTGGTTCCTCGAAATGTCAAACCTCTTTAGTTGTTTGAGGCTTGAGATTGAGCTGGGAATATGCCCTGTTATCTTGTTGCTTCCTATGTTGAGCACGTTTAAGCTAAACCCTTCAATGAATTCAGGAATTGCACCCGAAATTTGATTTTGTGAAACATCTAATTCCTCCAAATGGCTGCTCCTGTTGTTTAGAATCCTGGAAATAAGCCCCGTGATCTGGTTTTTTTGAAGATCAAGAACAACAATCCAATCTGGCAATCTGATTTCTTGGGTATCAAACCTCAATTGGTTGTTGGAGAGCTTCAGCGTCTTCAAGTTAGACATGTTGCCGAGGAAACCAGACACACCACCTGTGAGAAAGTTGTCTGACAGGTCTAGAGTGTCCAAAGAATCTGGTCTAGCAAATATGGGAAGGGTTCCGCGAATTCCGCAACCTGCTAGATTAACTTCTGAAAATGCTCTGTCTTTGATCCAACTGGGAACTGTCCCTAATGTGAGATTGTTGTAAGACAGGTCTACTGAAATCAGAGATGGAAAAGCTCTACCTTGAAGAACTGGCAAGGGATGAAAGAATCTATTTCTTGACAAATCAAGGTGCCAAAGTTTTGGCAACGTTGAAAGGGATAGGGGAATTGGACCTGTAAGGTTGTTTGAACCAAGAGAAAGATATTCAAGAGACTTGAGTGCACTGATTTGATCTGGAAGCTCTCCCATCAGTTGGTTGTTGTCCAAGTACAAATTTTGAAGTTGAGCCAACTTAAACATGGAACTGGGTATTTCTCCTAACAGTCGATTATGGGACAGTTGAAGGAAGTTGAGGTCTGGAGAAGATCCGAACATATCAGGAATTAACCCACTTAAAGAATTGAAGCTAAGATCAAGATTTAGCAAGCTGCGGAAATTTTTGAAACTGTTTGGAATTGGACCAGTTAAGGAGTTTCTACTTAAGCCAAGAATTTGGAGATTTGTAAGGTTGCCAAGGCTTGGAGGAATGTTCCCTGAGAGATGGTTGCCAGCCAGAGAGAGCATAACGAGATTGGAGAGATGAGCTAAACCAGAAGGAACGTTCCCTTGAAGAGAATTGTCTTCCAACACTAATGCCTTGAGATTGGCCAATTTTGAGAAGCTATCAGGAATAGGACCCGTAATATGCTTCATTCCAGTAATTTGCAGAGTCTCCAAGTAACACAAGCTACCAAGAGAAGGTGACAACTTACCAATCATGTAATAGCTACTGTCTCTTACGTCTCCTTGGAACACTAATTGAGTAACCCTCCCGGTATCTGGATTGCATTGAACTCCTTCCCAGTCTCCTGTACAACAATCTCTTCCAACCCATGTATACAGATTATCAGTAGCGTCCTTCTTGATGCTGGCTTTAAACGCAAGCAGCGCTTCCCTATCGGCGTCTGAGCAAATTGCGGAAGCCGACACGTCAATAATGGAATAAAGCAGCAAAAGCTTGAAAACCCACCTCAAAGACTGCATTTTTGGCAACTGGGTATTCGATCAGATGAAGTTTGTTACGATCTTTTCCTAAGAAGTTGGGATCTGACAAGAACAATCTTTGTCTAGCATGACTAAAGAGTAACACAACAGAACAGCTAGTAGTTTCTGGTGGTTTGATTCTATTCTATTCCACTCACAAGAATGAGTAATGATGATGAAAGAAAGCCATCGAACTTATCTGGTTTCTTTCATTAGTTTTCTGCTTTTTGTAAGAAAATGAACCACGTTTCTGTTATTTATAGCAAAACCAAAAAGGTTCTAGCAAACAAGCTCATAATGGGTTGTTTTGATTTCAGATTGAATAGATTCCCATGCAAATTTGTGACCGTTTGATGGCTCGCGAGGATCCCAATTTGTAAATTTGAACGTTAGGGCGCACTTTGATTCAAAAGCTTACACTAGTCCTTTTATTCAGGTCAAAATGATGAGAGCCACATGCATCGCTGTACTCTACAAATTCCTCCGTGACCTGTTTCTGAGTAATTTGTCTGTTCAGAACTCAGGTTTTCTGTAATATTTTAATCCTATTTTCTGTCCTAAAATAATTTCATCTTATGTATAAACAGATTTAAGAAGCAATGTGTAGACCATATTGTTGTATGATTATATAATAAGTTTCAGGTACGATGGACGAGACAACAAAGCTCTCTTGACTTGCAGGTATAACTCTTATCTTTCCTCTTAAGAACCCTTATTTTTTTCGTGCATTCTTACTCGTCATTCCCCGTTAATTTCAACCCATTGGTGCATTACATCTTAACGACACCGACCTCAAAAGTGGATATTGCAAATCTGACCGTTTAATTTGTTTTGTTTTGAAACTTCTATTTCTCTTTGGGATCGGAGACAAAAGTAATTATGAAGAGAGTTAACTAAAAGAAGAAAGGGATGGTTCGTATTGATTTTTACCATACATATTCTTGAACCATAATGGTAATCATTGGCATGAAGATATGAATTGGGATGGCACTAGGTGGTCCATGAAAGACTCCATTCCCGTTTAAGTTTAAATGTGTTTGAATGAGTGAAATTTCAAACGAACGTCATTATTAATTTGAGGGTGAGGATGCTCCATGATCTCAATTTTTCAACATTTTGGTTCTTCTATTGACTTTAAAGCTTCGTATGGACTCAAAAAGTTCAGTGACTTTAGCAGCTAGTTGAGATTAAATTGGATAACATTAGTGCATTATTATTGACTACATAATCACTCTTACCCGACCAAAAAAAACATTTCCACGAAGATTTAAACTAAACTTTTTACGTTAAGATCTTTAACAATATTTTAAAAATCGGGTTAGAACTTAAACTAATAAGTCAATAGATTTAAAGCTTAAAAGGTTCAATTGATATTAAATCGTTATAAAATGGAATAAAAATTGAATAAAATAAAAAATTAAAATAAGATTGAAAAAGGTTATAAGAATTAAAAAGATTGTTAAATTTTTTTGTTTATAATTTTTTTTAATTTATAAAAATTAACTAATAAATAAATAAGTTTTTACTCAAAAAATTGTACTCCCTCCTATTCAAAATAAAATTCGTTTAAGAGAGATTTTAATTATTCAAAATAAGTGTCGTTCGTGACTTTTCATGCATGTGTATGATTTTATTTCCAAAATTACCTTTTAATTTCTCTCACATCTTGATTACACATATTATATTTTCAAAGCACTCCAACATGCAATTAATAAGAGTATACTAAATATTTCATTAACTTTCTTAATAAGTTTGCATCTTTCTAAAACGACTTTTATTTTAAATAAGAAGTACTTGTTAAGTGTTTTTTAGCTTTAGTGGGTGTTTGTGACGAAGACAGATCTTCTATTTTTATAAACCCGTTCTTATTATATTTTATTAAATTTCATTCACATATTTAAGCAAAGCTCGCATAAATATGTTGACAAAATTAAATGACACCAACTTAAAAGCACATAGCATTTCATTTGATTGGTGACTACTGGCACGGCGTGCAAGCGGACCATTAAGTAAGAACAGAGTGACAGGCTTAGGGGCCCTTTCACAAATGACAAACCTAATTAACTCTGATTAGAGAGGGGTGTGCCGAAATCCTAGTCAAAGTGCACAAATTAATTGGTTGGTGGACCCACGAACAACACGGTTTTGTCGACTAAACGTTGAAAGAATTATGTAATGGTTAGACCGACGGCTAGGATTGATTGGCAGTCAGTCCTTTGCGGGGAAGGTGGGAGGAATGAGCTGGATTGAACAGTGAAGTCTATAGCTCGTGGTGCGCTGTCTCGCCCAAACCTAGCTCTCTTTATATGTGCACCACTGAATAAACAATCTCTCGTTCTCTTGTTCAATTTTATAGTGTCTTATTATATTTCATGAATCTTAGCTATTTATTTATATGGGTTCTGTATAAATCTCGCATAAATAAATGCGAGATCCGCATAAATAAATGGTTGAAATTTATGGGACAGAATAAAACTCCATAAAACTAAACAGAAGATCTTGTCTCCCATTTTCCCCTTCCCTTTTAATATCTATTTATAGTTTAATCATGTAAGTATGTAGATATATACCAAAGAGCGGTCGTATTAAATTGACAAGGAAACCACTTGTGTGTGTGTGGCCAAAAGTCACATCCCAATCTTAAAGTAGCAAGTTGCTATTAATTGATAATAGTAATATGTATACTGTGATTGATTGAGAACAAATGATTATGAAAATAAAAAAGGAGTTGATTCATGATTGATATCAACAGCCAATTGTCAAAGGAAATGAACAAGACAACCAAATTACAGCTTGGACGGAATAAAAGAGAACGGTGTGGCCCTGAGCTCCAATTTGGTTATCAAGCCAACCCAAACGAATTGACACTTGAATATTTTGAAATAGTTTAATTGATGAAAATATAATTTTAAGAGTTTTAATAATTTACGTATATTTGATTTACACATTATTATTATATACATTAGATAATCTTTGAGAATTAGTCATAGCTGTTACAGGGAATGTTTGTTCCATCCAGCTATGCAGGGACGGAGTCATGTTATAAGGGAGGGAGGCTATGGCTTCCCCTTTCAAATATTTTTTTAAAAAAATTTACTTATATAATTAAAAATTTTAAATTTACAAATATAAATGGGCCCCCTTTAAATATAAGTGACCTCCCATTAAAATTTTTGCATTTAGATGTTAGTCTCCGGCCCCTCCCTTAGAGTTGAGTCTGACTCCGTCCCTGACCCTATGTCAATTATTTCTTCCATTCCTGTTGTTCTTATTCTCGTTCCAATTCTTTGTATGATGGTCAAATTATATGAGGATGAATTTTTTGCTTTGCAGCAGGATTCTGATGAACATAATAGGGTTATTTTTAGCCCTTATATACAAGCTACAGGAATTACTTCTTAAGGAATTATTATCTCCAATTTTTCAGATGAAGTTCTCAACTAGCGTACTGACAATATTGTCGCCCAAAACAAAATTCTTCGTCATATTAATAGGCTTAGTCAACCAAACTCAAGCTACTCAATAACGAGTAGATACATTTTCCTCACAAATCCAAACATTATACAAATCTTTAAAGGATCATATGGCTCAACTTGACGATGATCGTAAAAGGTGTATTGATATTTAGTATTTTTGGGCATGATTTTATTAATAAAGAGCAATAATTTCAAAAGGTGAAAGAAGTATAGACAAAATAAGATCATTTAAAGTGATGTCGAGAAGCTTTTTTCTGCAATATCGCAGTTTCTTTTCTGCAATTTCGCAGTTGACCTAGGTTGTGTTTTTTTCTTTTCTAATCGTTATACTTTCGCTACTCCAAAACCCTTTAATCTCTTCAAATCCTTGTGTGATATTTCACTTTCTTCTCATTTGTTCAATGGCGGACGACATGGAGGCCGGCATAACAGCTCTGGGGATTTCGAATCGAGAAGAAACAGTGCTGATAGTTGAAGGTCTGGATGAGGATTCGGAGATTGTTGTTGAAATAGGCCTTGTAGGAGAATTTAAGACTACTGGTTCAATCAATTTTATCGCCATGAGAGCAAAGATAGCAGAAATCTGGCACCCAGGAAAAGGAGTCACAATCGAGGAGCTTGGGGATCAAAGATTCATGTTTCGATTCTACCATGAAGTCGATGTTCAACGTGTCTTGGCGGGGGGTCCTTATAACTTTAATAATCATCTCCTGGTTCTTCATAGGGTAGGGGAAAACAAGGATCCGTTACAGGTCCCATTGTTGAACTATGATGTATAGGTCCAAGTTCATAACCTGCAGTCTAGTATGATGTCAGAAGCAATGGCTACTCTGCTAGGCAATACATTGGGTAAATTTATTGACTATGATGCTAAAGCCATAAACATGGGATTTAGGGGTTATATGCGAATAAGGGTACGACTTGATGTACGTAAACCATTATTAAGGAGGAAGAAGGTGTTGACTCGACAAAGAAAAGAAGTATATGTTCAGTTCAAGTATGAGAAACTTCCATTGTTCTGCTACCTTTGTGGGAGAGTTGGACATGGAGAAAGTTTCTGCCCAATCCGATTTGCTCGAGGAACACAGGAACTGGCGTTAGAATGGGGGCCGGAACTAAAGGCAACACCGCAGCGGCCACTGGTAAGAAACAGATGGTTACGAGATAGAGGAGATCCCCTCCCAACAATTTCGGGGTCACAGTGGGCAATCCCGAAAAGATCGGAGGCAATCTCC
>JANIPN010000217.1:13513081-13530467 GCA_027478595.1 Erythroxylum anguifugum | reverse complement strand
AAGATGTTCTTTCATTCTAAAAATTCCTCCCCCTATAAATATTCTACCATAAAACATATTGTTATATTGGATATTCCCATCAGATGTTTGAGAAGAAGAAAAATAATTCCATGCTGGATCGGACTTACCACGAGTAGAGGATGGTTCCATATGCTCCATTATGATTTAACATAAAAAGTATTAAAAAAATGAATGTATCTTACAACACTGTCACTGGAGTCTCCTTCCTCCAAGAGTTTACAACACTGTAAACAACTAGCGTAAGATAGTTGGCTAACTTTCAATTGCTTTTCGTGCGGCACTGTGACCTTGTCTTTAGGTTGGATTAGGATTAAAGGAGGAAGCAAGAGGAAACGACAGAGAATAGATTTTTATTGTATTTTTCATTTTTTAAATAAATTTATTAATGCATACAAAAATTGGACTGGACCAGACTGGACCGTTCGGTCTGACCGAAAAATGGTTGAAATGACCGATTTTTTTGCAGAGAGGTTACTAAATGAAACCGAACCGGACCATTGATCGGTTCAAATTTTTCCGGTCGGACCGTCCGATCCGGTCTGATTTTTAAAACCTTACTTAAAACATAAGTATGTTTATCCCCGTGTTCCTCTTCGGAAACATAATTGGAGAAACAATGAAGTACATGACAAAATGATATAAATGGAGATGTTAATAACAAAATGAAGATTGAAGATAAATGAGTAATTTTGGATAATTTTAACAATGCTTCTTAAATTGGGTTAATTTTCTTATTTGAATTTCGATTGAGATGATTTAAGATAAAATTGAAAGCTTAGTAAGATCTTTAAAATTCTATAATTAATCACAACTTTCTCGATTGAGATGATACAACGTGTTGCCTGTACTTGTTTTTGGAATGGATCCATCAAGAAAACCTTGATTATTTCGAATAGAAACAGGAAGCAAGAATGATCTTCTCCATGCCGCATAATTTGTTGGAATCAATTCTGGAGTAACCATTACTGAACTGTGATTTTCTTAAACATGTAAAAAATATGGTAAAGATGAATCCTCGGTAGGATTAGTTGAAGCCAGAGCTGACCCTGGGCAGGAGCCTAATAAAAAATGAAATAGGTAATAAAAAGGGCCTCGTTTTATTTTATTTTGTTCTTTATGAAAGTCTTGATCTTTATAAAGAGCAATAAAAAGATCCCTATTTTACCTCTTTTGTTCTTTATAAGGGCCCACTCTTGATTATCATAAAGAAAGAAAAAAGGAAAAAATATGAGCCTTTTTTTATTTGCCCAGAGTCTATAAAACGTCAGGATCGGCCCTGGATGAAGCTACCATTGTTGAGGAATAGTAGTTTATTTTTATTTCTAGATCATCATTTCAATAAAATATGGTTAATAGATGCAGACAATGATAGTCCTTTAGTGTTTAAATGTAATCCGAAAACATCATATATATATGAAGTGGTATGCGGTAAAAACCTTATCTAAAGCATTCAAGTTAAAAGCTATCTACAAGGTTTTTTTTTTTTTTTACTTGAGGGAGCAGTTTCAGATCCCCCCTTGATCTTGATCACTATAAATGGTCTCATCAGAATTAGATTCCAAGTCCTTTTAACAAAATTTCCCAGCTCTCTTTTTCAGTTTCTGGCTTTGATACACAATCCGGAAGGAGAAGATGAATCAACATTTAGATCATGGATTACCAGGTCTTCATATTTGAACTTGATTACCAGGTCTTCTCTTTCATTACATCACATTCTTTCACTACCTACTCATTATGTCTTGATGTAGACTCCATTTTTTCCAAAGATTTCGATGCGGGAAAAAGGAGCACAGATCTTCTGTCCCCAAAATTGAATACCTACTCTGTTCCATTAGATCCAAACCCTCCATTTATGTGGGTCCCACATAAATAAAGAATTTAAATCTAATAGGACAGAATAGGTACACATGTTTGGGGACAGAGGATCCCACCCCGAGAAAAAGACCTCGTCTTCAGGAATAACACTCTTCCCTTTGTCCTACACCTACCTTAGAGCAATCATGTACCCAGGTTGATTAGAATTTTTTTCCACGTTTATATATTTATTTGTCACCATTATCTACTCACTTAGCTTCATTATGTGAACAGAGACTCTTTTACCATTTGTCCTATCTGTTTTCATCTCCTCGTTTTCACATGGCAGGGCAGTGAACGTGGCCTTACAAGAGAGAAATTAAAGTTTCGCATTAAACCTAGTTAGGTATATTTTACTGTCTTATTCCTCCTAGTTTAGACAATGTTCTGCAAAAGGATACTTTGCCTCTTTGAGTTTTGTTGCTATAGATAGTTCCATCCAACATACAAATTAACTCTGCTTAAGCTATAAAGGTGTAGGATCCCATTCTCACAACTTGGGGAAACTTGGATAGTTTGAGATGCATGTTAAGGTGGCATTCGCTGGCTGAATGGATAATGATTGCTTAACTAACCATTCAGCTACCAATGCCACTCCATTTGAGTTGGCTTGACTTGCACACCTTTTCTCCATATTTTCCGTTTTCCTGGGCATTCTACTGTTGGATATCGTTGGGTATTCTGTGTTGAGCAAAGTATCAAAACCTAATTGAGGTGTCGATGGTAGTTTTCCAACTTCACTTCAACAACACCATACCCCGGTCACTTGTATAAAACAATGGTGTAAAGCGCACTTTTCTCCAAGATCCATCATTGTTCCTATTATTAATCTTGCCTCCAATAACAGAAACACGCAAAGCTGATCCGAATAAGCAAAATTTAAAATGGTATGAAAACTACCAGTTGCTGATATGCTTTAGATAATAAAAAGAAAAAGTAGTGAAGCTGAATAAGTTTTCTATGTTTTGCGAGACAAAGGCCATGGCAGAAGAACTAAAGCTATCTAATAAATAACTAACCAAAGAACAGAACACAGTGGTAAGGTAATACAGAACGCTATAAATCCAAAAAGCAGCCTTTTTTTGGTGGATGGGAATGTCCATCCAAGCAAATCAAAGGTCCCACGTGTAAACATGTCACCTGGCCTCAATACGACTGCTCTTTCTCATTAACCAGTCAATACATAAATTTTACAATTAATGATCATAAGAAATAGGGTACTCCTGTTCTAGGTCCTCTCATCTGATTGTTCTCCTCTGTTTCTGTGAAAAACTTCACTTCTCTCTCCTAAATAACATAAAAACAATGCATGTGAAAAACTTGACTTCACAAGACAAGACAAGGGTTTGAGTAGCATTCAAAGGGGGATACTTGATAGCTTTTGCTACCAACTGATACAAGTGTATACATAATTCATTACCTGCTTATTCCAGAGGTACCATTTATCACCAATAAAAAACCAATCGGCCTTGACAAGCATTTTAGTAAAAGAAAAAGGCCAATAAGAATATGCATCTCTCTCTTTAAACACCTTTTTGTTGTCACCATTCTCTAAGACTCTTGCCCACTTTTCAGATGGATATGATTGCTACATGTATTAAGGGTGCTTCTACGTTAATCTGGCTACTATTGTTCCAAGTAACAAAGTTTTCACGCTATGGCTCATTTCTACCAAGCAGATTCTATTACCATCTAAGCAAGTTCAGTTATCTCTTAAGTTATTGATAAATCCAACCCCACCTCCCCAAAAGTACCCAAGCTTTCCCTCTCTTTCCCTAGACAATCAGATTAAGTTACAATTGGAGATGTTGATATTCCCGAGACAAATTGACAAACACAAAAACAGATGGTAAATTAAGCTGCAATAATATAGTGGACAACAAATCAACGAGGTAAACAACTACTGGCTTCCCATTATAAGAGAAACCCTTTTTGGATCGATCATTAACTGAGAAATTTGCTCACCATATTTTCATTGAAGCTCAATATGGAGGCAACATTCCCACAACGATAACAATAATTTGGTGCTGACCACACCTACAAAAGTTAAGGAAAAAGTAGTCATTTTTTCTGTAAAAATTTTTTACCTCAGCGAAATTGCAAAAACTTCTGAATCTTACTGTTACTAAGCCTTTATCTTGAAACATGTACTTCAAACCCTCTTGTACAAGTTGATGTGCTCGACAAACCAGATCAAGATTGTTAATGTGATTGAACTGCAAGTGCAACAGAAGAAACAAAATGGGTATAAGAAAGTATCAATCAACTTTGTCATATTAAGCTGTGTTAAGATAGGATTACCTCAGAAGTGACCCTTGATCCAAAAAGCCAACCTGCTCCTCTGGGACTAACTGCCCATGTTTCAATATCTTCAGGATCACTCCACATCAAATCACAGAAAGGCCCTTCATGTGGGATTTCACAATTCCTTTCAATTACTCTAATCTGCCAAAACGTAAAATATACAGCACTTTAAACCAACCATTTCCTTAATATTAAAAAAAAAAGAGAGAAAAAAGAGACAAAAGTGCAGCATGGAAAATCATAGATGCATGTTAAGAACCAACTCAGTGCATTAATTCATTACCAACTATCTCTTCTACAAGCACCAGGCAATTAACCGTATTAAGGAAACCAAACCAAACTCCATGTGCATCTGCTATGCATAATTTTTCCCCATGCGGAAGAGCAAATAACAAATACTTGGCAAGAGCAGGGACATGTCTAACCTTGAACTTTTGGAGCATAGACTCGATTCATTTAATTCTTAAAAAAATCACCAAAAACGTGACAAAAAAAGGTATTTCTACAGAGTACAAATGAACAATCAACATCCATATATCCATGCTTTTGTCAGTGGTTTCCAAGACTCAAAATATATCATGACCTTTTCCCCTCAAAACCAGATAATGACATACTAAGATCAACACCTGGCCAATCACGGATGCACAAAGCTTTTAACCAAAAGTATTTTCTTGAACTAAACACATAAAAGATGAGGTAGTAAATAATTCTTGAATTCTTTTCAAGGAAAAAGCCACAAATACACCAAATGAAAACATTGCTCCTTATCTCTCACTCTGTTTTTTGCTGCCTCCTCCTTCCCTTCTTCCTGCCTTGATTTTTAAGTGATTGTACCCAGTAACAATTGGGTCCTTTTTTCAACTCAGCCAGAAGTCTAATTGAAAATTCCATTAAAAGAACTTATACAAAACTCCCAGTTAATATGACCAAGAATGAAAAACTAGAATGCAATATGGGGGGGGGAAAAAAAGGCAGACAAATGAAGCCAAGATTTATTAAATGATCATAATATTTATACTACAGCAGTTAAACAATTTTACAGTCGAATTGTAAACAGAAGATCACAAGAACACCTGATCAATTGTTCGGACATCAGGAGAGAGACCTCCATGGACACAAAGCACCTGCAGGATAAATATGAAAGATAAACCTCATAACATAAAGCCGGATGCAAAAGCAAAAGTACATGTTTAACGAAGAATAAATGTAGAGAGGTGGATACAAGAAGGATTAGGGGCTTACAGTGCCATCTATAATTGCTGAGAGTGTCAAAAAATCAAAAACATCAGTACAGTATCGCCAAGCATTGGCATTTCCGTACTTCCGCTGGCACTCATCATAAAAACCATATACCTAAGAAATAAATGACATAATTACATAAAAATAATCATGTAATCATTACTAGTCCTGTAAGAACAAGAAATGAGATTGAGATCCCTATAATTATACATTTCTTTTTCCATAGAAAAATAACTGCGAGGGAAGGCAACTACAATAGTTGATTAAAAAACCAAGAAAAATATCATCCAGAAAACAAAAAGGAAAAAAGAATCGAAAGGGAGGACATAGCAAAATAAGTACATCTCTTATCCCAGATATTTTAATTTAAGTTGGTCAACCCTGCTGATATGATATTGGCCAAGCATCCACCTGCATTTTCTTCCAAGTGTAAAACAACAGAGATTAATACCTGAGTTAATTGCCTGCTTTCATGGTTTCCACGTAAGAGCGTAATATTAGCAGGGTATCTGTAACCAGAGGAAAAGAATCCAATAATCTTTTTCAATTGACCAACAGATGCTAAACACAATACATCTTGTATTCAGATGTTTTTGAACAAGATAGTAAGATCAGAAACTATTAACTATCTCCAGGTTCTGGCAATTTAAAAGAAGAGAGCGTGTCATGCAGTCGAATGGAGTGTCACCAGAAAAAGAGTTATTTTATGGTTCTAGAACTTCAACTATAGTGATATCAGCATCTAATAGCATACTCTGTATCATGTGGTTTATTCTCATCATTTCCTAGATAAAGAAAATCAGTATCTTTCCTAGTAATCAGCTAAATGTACTTTTAACTCGTCACATAAATATATGATGGATTACATGATTATCAGAAACCAAGTGGAGGATATGTGAGTCAGTTTCCTCTGAATCATTATATTAAATAATTTTATTATTAATCTGGTAAACATTATTGTAACACCTTATATGAATAAATCTATCCAACTCTAATTTCATAACCATAAGTACAGAAAACAAACAAAGCGAGGATATATGCATACTAGGTAACAGAGTCAAGAATGGTGTAGAAAAGAACTTACACATAGTTAAACATTCAAGATTAGGCATATTTAAGGATGACCTCACTTAACGACAAACAAACACACTCACAGAAATGTAAACAACACAAGAGCAGAATGAGCAAAGCATGATACAGAAGAGAACAAGTGACAAGTTAGAATCAAATGAAACGAGGTGCAAAGGTGAACCTTGCTTTAAGAAGCAAAAGAATGGTAAAAACTTCAAGGCTGTTGTAACCACGATCAACAAAATCCCCCTGAAATATTAGTTAAGCTCTCAAAAAAGTAGAAAATGACTTTAAAAAGATACAGCATGTTGTTAAAACAGGTATGAAAAGGGGAAGAATGAATTACCATAAATATATAATTTGTCTCAGGAACATGACCTCCAGTCTGGAATAATTTCATTAGGTCATGAAACTGGCCATGAATATCACCACAGACTGTAACTGGACTGTTAACAGGCTGCACATTGGACTCCTCAATGAGGATCTCTTTTACCTGTACCAGACAAAAACTTCGTAAGAAATCAATCAAATCCTCATCCAAGAACATGGCATTCTGTCTCCGCATCCCACAATAATAGTTATATATATATATATCCAACCCACACATATTTTGTTAGGTAAAAGAAGAGCATCGAGGAGCCGCAATCATCTACAAGAGAGAATAAACAATGTCTAGAACTTCAACAGCAGTAATAAATGCCCAGTTAAATCAAAATTAACCATTCCACCACAGCTGTGTATAAGAAAGAAAAGATTTTCCTCTTTCTTGGAGGACCTCCAGTCTTCACATTAAGTGTAATCTAACAAGATTGATCCATACATTGATTTATCATCTTTATACAAAAGTGGAATCCAAGCCCATAATTCACCCCCAAAAAAAGCTTTCTGTTTGCAAGGACTGATGCATACTTTAGCATGAGTCAACATACACACCATATCAACTCATTTTGACTGTTTCAACTCCACATCCAACATTAAAGCCCTTGTTCCAGTTAGCAACTGGCCTACAACATCTTGTTCCATATCAGGCTATGGCGATACTTGGAACAAGGTGCTGCAAGTATCGCCATTGGCATAAGAATCTCTTCGATGCCACCGTAATTTATCCTTTAAGTTCAAAAGTTTAAGGGGTCATGAGTGCCAAAAATTATTCAACCCACGATGTATATAGAAAGTTAAAGCACCCAATCCAAAAATGTTTAATAGGACCATTTGGGAGGAAAGGACAAGCTCCTTAGCATTTCCAAAATGGAAAGCTGGAGAAGCACAGACAAGTAGTATACACTAAAGCTTCGAAGTGTCAAGTTTTCCTATGATATTGTTACAACTGGGTTATTAAAGAGCAGAGTTGAATAAGTCTGTCAAACACGGTATTAATATAATACAGAAGAGCTAAAGGTATGAATGTGATAAAATAGAAAAAAGAAAAGAACCCAAAAATATAGGGAATACAGTTTTTCTCACTCGGACATAAAAGAAGGAAATATAAACAAACGCTATGAAATTCAAAACCCTAATTTCGAGAAAACAGCAGCTCTGATATAACTTATGCACATAAAGACGAAAAGTAAAGGCAGAACAGAAACCCGAGAGAGAGAGAGACAGAGAGATTATACGTATTCGCAAAGAAGCTGAAGCTCATCTTCCAACAGATGCTGGCCTTCTTTAACCTTCCCTATCCACTGATCCAAATCCATCTCTCTCTCTCTCTCTCGAATTCGCTTTCGATTTCGAGTCAGTTCCAAGTTTCTTTTAAAAATCAACAAAACAAAAACAGAAAATCAAATTCAAATCTTCCCAAACGAAAGCCTCTCCTCCCCTCGGGATTATCTATGCGAAGAACACACCACCAAAACGCCTTTCTTTTCTTATTTCCCGTCTCTTCCCATTCGTTCATGCTATAGATCTGCGATTTTTCGTATTAATTTTGCTTTGTTTGATCTCTTTTCTTCTTTTCTTCTATTTTGGAAAAATGAAAAAAGAAGGGACTTTCTAGCAACAGTGTAGAAATTGGAACCCCTAAATTTGACTTTTCATTTCATGATCTTTAACAGAATTAAGTCCTAAATTGAAAAAAAAAAACAATACATTTGTAACTGAAAAATGTAATTCAGTTAACATATTTTTATTAAACAGCAGATGCAGATCACTTTCATAGCTAAATGTCGGAGACTGGACTTAGGAATCTCATAATATTGTTATTTTGCGAGTGGACGAGATTCCAAACAATGTTATGGATATTATATTAATACTTGATTCCGATAGAATATTGTATCGCTGTCGGTCAATATTAGTTATTATTTTTAATATTTTTTAAAATCATAAAATAGGGTTTAAATTTTTTATAATTTATAAATTAGTCCCTCGATATATTTACTATATAATTTATAATTGTACATCAATGTTATCTTTAATAATCATAATAATGGACGTTTGAAATAACAACAATCTATTTATTTTTATTAATATTGTTTTCATATATTTCACATATAAAAATAATCACAATTAATATGAAAAAAATCATTTAATCATTATACAAATATAAAATTAAGGATAATATAAAGTACTTAAAATGTTACAATTTTATCGTATAATAAATAATAATTACATCAAAACAAAAAAAATACTAAAGATTCATAACAATTTAAATATTATAATTTACAATAAGAGTTTACGTAGAGGAAACAACAACTGGAAGTGGAACTTAGAAACAAAAACATTTACAGAAATATTTATATTTCATATATAGAATTTGAAATATATATCAAATATAAGTAAAATTAAAAGAAGGGACGAAATGAAAACCAAAAACTTTATTGAATGGAAGATCCGCTTAATTCGCATTAATCTCAATTTTCATTTAATACAAAATCTTCATTGTTGAAAGAAATCTCATAATTAACATCGTTCAAATTCATTGTACTAAATGACATATCAATTCTTCTCCGCCGATATTATCTTCCAAATCACTCTCATCTATCAATTTGGTTTCTCAAAAATTTAATCCACCGAAATATTGATATGGTCAAGGCAAATTGCATCTACATAACTACTTTTTCTATTAAGAGTCCTAATAGACAAATAAAATTAAATTATTAAGACATTACAATAAATTATATTCAACTTAAAAATGATAGTAACATAACTTTTTTAAAGCTTTAAGTTGTATCGAACAAAATCTAAGTCCATCAATATTTTGTGTTTGAATCTATTTTTTCCTTGGAATGGATGAATTCAAATATGCTTCAATTCTTTTCACACCATATTGCACTCACACATTGACTCAGAATTCAAATTACAAATTTGTGCAATTCTTGAACACCACTCTTAAATTGGTCTTACCAAGCAATTGTAAGACAAAAAAGTAATATTATAAATAAAATAAAGTGATGATTAATTTTTAACAAGTAACAAAAGTTAAAAAAAAATATAGTTGAATTAAGCTTGCCACTCTGACGAATAACAATGGGCATCCTAAAATCACCACAAGTATTTTTATCAACCTCCATTTATGAGCTTAAAGATCTTATATCATCTCATAGGCAACAATTGTTGTAATAGTTAATAGTATTCTTTTATTAACTTCAACTTTCTTTGTAAAATTTGATCTAAAAAGACACTAAGATTCAAAAATGCCTCATTTGCAAATAACGGAGAATAAAGTTGTTTTTTTCATCTCTCATTAATGACTGCAAGATAATGTATATACAAAGAAGGCCTATTTTTTAGATTAGCCTTGATTGCTTCCATCACTCTCTCTATAGCATCATAAAAGTAACTCATTATTGTCTTCTCATCATTATCAGCTAGACGAAGTCCTCTTACCAAAGGCTCATAAACACAAATTATAAATTGACACTAAGACCAAAATTCATAATCTTCAAGTATAATTCTAAACCTCAACTTTAACATTAAACCTGACACATTATGATGCAACTCACTTTTCACTTATAGACATTTACCTTAACTCCTTCATTAGAATAAAACACTACGACACAAATTTTTACCTCTGGTCACCTTAACTCCTTATGACATTTACCTTAACTCCTTCATTAGAATAACTCACTTTATGACCCATGCACGATTATAGATAAACTTAGTCACTTTTTTTGGTTTCTACATAATCTCATCAATGATAGGAAAATATCTAGCATCTCCTATATTTTTTAACATCAGGTTAATGTAATATGCAATGTAAGGAGTCCAATAAAAAGAATTATACATACTTTGTAATTTTTTCACAATTACTTTGTAAGCAAAATCATTGTTAGTAACAATCTGAACAATATTTTCTAGCTCAACTTCATTCATAACTTCATCAATGTTTTTGAAACGGAGTATCAACATTTCTAACAAGGCTAAATGCATTAATAGACTTCAAAAACATTATCCCCTTAGCAGAATAAACTAAAAAAAATGATAATCATGTCTTTTATTTTTCTAACTATCACACATGATTGAACATTTAAAAGTTGCACAAATCATTCTTCTTTCATCCAAAAACTATTTATTTTATAAACAGAGATGCTCATAAGTTTACCTCTATAGTCATCAACTAAAGAAGCCTTATATCCTAGATCATAAGAGGTGATAACATCTACTATAAAACTGGTAATAATAAGACTGGGCAGCATTGAATGATACACCTGAATCATACCACCATCTAGTTATTGTCATATTCACATTATAAGTTGCTTCTTTAGAATGTAAGGCACTATAGATTAAACGCTGAGTTTTAGGAGTTGTTCGTAGTGGAAAAAAGTTAGACACACATCTTTGTCTTTTCCTCATATCAAGTGCAACAGTTCCTTCTTGTTAGGTAGGAATATCACCACCTTCAACATCCACTTTATCAACCTAACCACCTGAAAAAGAACTTTTACTACCAATTTTGTAGTTCAGTCATTACCTTTGATCTTTCTCATGTTGCTACTCTTCAATCAAAGCCTTCGTTTGTTATTTCACGTCATGAATAACTTTCTTACAAGGTTTTACATCAACTTTGATTCCAGCTAAATACTTCTTTAATCTAGTGATTCCCTCACATTTCAAATGATTGTTACAATATAAGCAAATAGTATGGTTTTTCATTCCAAAAACCAATCTAGTATAAGCCCCAGTTGGACCATCAATTCTTCTTGAAATGACTAAATTATCATGAGCATTTGAACTTCCTTCCATTTATCTATATAAATAAACAAAGAAATATGTAAAACGAAATTAATAACTTAATGTTAAATAAAGTGTTCTTCCAATTTAATTTCACTATCAACTACTATCACAAAATGTGTTTTGCTCTACTCAAAATAAACACAAAAACACATCTTAGATTCTAAAAACATATACACAACTTGAAGTTTAAAAACATACATACATCTTATGTCTAAAATAACAAGAAGAAATAATGCAACAACAACTTCTCAATATTAATATGATATAGACATGCAAGTGAACTTCATAAACTTATATAAATGATTTATTAAAAAAATTGAGGCTTAAGAACATTCTATCCAAGTGTTAGTATAACTACCATATATACCATATATGTGCTTCTTAAAAAATAAAACTCATAAAAATAATGTATTAGAAATCTTATTACCATATCCATAACATGTTATGAATTATGACTTTAATATGTCCAAATAAATTATTTATTGATGTAAAGGAAACATTTTAAATGCAAACATATTAAAAAGTCGAATGAATATTTGTACAAGAAACATGAAAAAATTATATATAGGAACATTAATAGCATACGTCAACTTCTTATATCTTACTTTTTTTTATTAGTGCATAATTGCACATTACCAAAATGACTTTATTGTAAAAGTTAAGAAAATCATTATACTCTCAAATCTATATGGAAGCAAATCATGTCTTATAAGTTATTTTATAATGATCTCCAATTATTAAATCTCAACCAATTTTAAATTCTATAATCATAAAATTATCTCAAATCTTAAATTTCATTTCATCCGACAATTTATTCCATAAATCATTCCAAATTCTATAAACCTATTTGTATTGCTCATGTTCATAAAGTTCATTCTAAATCCAAAATTAAATCTATAATAATGTAACTTAAAACCTATTTAAATCTGTATTCGATGACATATTTTAATTTTGTTTAGGTCATTAAGTGGACTTAATCAAAACTAAAATTTGTATGTTTAGTTTAGCTATACCCATCTGAAATTCTTACTAAAATAAAGTAGCTAAACTCAGGCTAGAAACAATTCTAAAATCCAATCTTAAATTCTTATCAAAGTAACTAAATAAAACAAACAAACAAGCACACGCACTCCACCAGTGGTACCATAGTCCATATCCCGCACACATGCCATAACAAAATCACACACACCTTCTGAAGACTAAAACTCCATTTCCAATTTTCCCATCCCACTCTCAAACAGTCAGATTTCACACTCCACACAAAATACAAATACAATATAAATTATATTTCCAAATTTTCAGTCCACATTCCACATTCTACATGATAAATGATTATTTGACTATATTTATATACTCATTTTTAACATGTTTTGCTTGTTATCTAATAATTTTATAGTATTTTTTGTACTTAATTTGCTACAAGTGTGTTTGTAGGTAATAATTTCCTTCATAGACTAAAATGAGAAGAATTCAAATAAAATCATGTCATGAAACAAAGATTTGAAGCAACTTCAAGATACACGACAGTGTACAATGACCGTGTAAGTCTCTATAAAAAGGTAAAAATTTGAAAATAATATTTTTGACTGTGTATGTTGCTCGTATAAGCCTCTGTGCCTATGTAAAATTATGAATTCAAGTGTTTTTAAAGAAACACGACCACCTACACAATCATGTAAGTGAATGTGTATATCTCAGAAACCCTAACTTTTACTATAAAAGGACGTTATTGGAGGTAGATGAAGAGGAGGTGAGTTTAGGAACAATTTTGAGTCGTAAGAAACATAGAGAAGAGGCAGTTTTAAACAAAGGACTAGAAAAATGTGAAGATTATGTCGCAAGATCCGATAGAGGCAATCATTCAATCCGAATTGTAAGAAGATTCATTAGAGACAAAAAGGAGATTTAGAATGTGATTTCTTTTATTTCTATTAGTTCTTTTGAATATTTATCATTGGTTTTGTTTTCTATGTTAGGAACTAAATTTTTTAGTGCCTAGTTGTAATGAATCCTAAGTTGTTATGACAATATGATTTAATCTTTTATTCAATGCAATTTTATTGACTAATTTATTGTGATTCAATTATGCATTATGTTCTTAATTAAACTAATATATTTGGAATATTAGTCCATTATTTGATTTAATATGATTAAGATTGAGATATTCTTTTGTGTTAACTAAAAAGAGTTGCATGTAAACCTAAAGATAGATCGACATAAATTCTTTGGATTCAGGGCAAATCTAATGGTAAAATTCGTCAATAATGCAATTTTAGGAGTTTTAACTATAAAGATATTTCAGTTAATCAACCGAAGGTTAGTTGTTAATAGTCTTGAGAAAGATATTAACATAAGATAAGAATTTTTACGGTCTGATAATCAATAGTTTAATTTAGTATTTAAGAATTCTTAAGGGGATTCATCACCTAGATACCATTTACTTGATTTTGACCTTTCTTAGTATTTTTCTTTGTTCGAGTTCATTATTGTGTCAGTCTTAGTTTAATTTGTTTAGTTTAATTTTTACTTAAAATTATAATCTGATTCAACAATTAAATAATAAGAAAAGGGTTAATACTAGTACTTACAATCTTCATAGAATTGACCCACACTTGACAGCGCTAGTTACAGCTACATCTTTCACTTACAGTTAAAACTAATAAATTTTTATAAGCACAAAAATCATCAGTCAAGTTTTTGGTGCTTTTGTTGAGAATAAAAACATTAGGAAAGCCTAGATCTTATTAAAGCTTTGGAGAAATTGAAGCTTTGGACAAGTTTCTAGCATGGATTTGAGGTGGGTACCATATTTATATTTTGAATTATAAGTCAATTATGTAATTTTGAAAAATCAAGAAGAGAAATGTTTGGAAAATTTATTGTTTATGTTTTTGAAAAATCAAGAAGAAAATAAAATAATTGTTAAATTCAATGTTTTCGAATGATTGGAAATTGCCGCAATTGCAAAATGCATTGTTTTTGCATAATTTGAGATATGCCTATAATTGAAGATTTCATTGTTTTTGATTGAATGTGCACTTAATACCTATATCTATTCAAAAATTGGGCAGCACAACGGCTGTATTTTAAGAATCCCAAACCTGCAAATAGTTTAAACACACTTCTATAATTCCCAAAATCAAATCAAAACTTAGAATCATCAAACCTCCTGTCCGGAATCCACATCACAACCAATCCCTTTATCCATATCCACTTTCACATTCATTCACATTTCAAGTCACATTCATATCTCAAATTAATATACAAATTCATAAATCAATCCAAATACAACCCAATCATCTTCATATATCATAACCATACACAAGTTTATATCTCAATTTCAATACATAAATCCATAAATCATTTACATTCTGAAATAGATACACTACAAACTTGAATGGCTTTCCAAGCCATATACAATACCAAAAAATCCCAATACTTCTTTTCTCATCAACTTTCTTAAAGCACATAAACATCTATAACACAATTCGTATACAAAAACACTTATTTAAATTCATTTTAATATCTCTAAATTTCCACTTAAAGATCGGGATCCTTAAATTCATTTTAATATCTCTAAATTTCCACTTAAAGCCCAACACCTTTATTGTGGAAAAAAGTATTTTTCATATGGTGAAATCAAGGTAAGTCATCTACATAAAGGTAATTTTAAAGTTAATGGCCATTGTTTGAAGTTATATCTTGGAGGTGAACTTGATAATAGTATAGAGAATATTAATTTAACCAAGTCACCTTGAGCATGAAAGATATGTCGAGCTAATGACGTTAAAAAACCACTAATTGGGAGGCAACCTAACAATTAAGATAGGTTTCGTCTTTATTTAATGTTGTTCCCATTTTTATGTTAGCATAAGACTTTATTTCATGTTATTTATATTTCCATATCCTTTAGTTAATTTCATTATTTTTATTTTCTTTTATCCCTTTTTTGTTTATATTTTTCAAGGATGATTATATCTAATATTGATTGGTCCCTTTATTAAATTCAGAACTTTGTAATTCTTATTATTCAGGGTAGTACAATTTCGACTCTTTCTTTCTTGTTGTGTTTTATTGATATTTTACTTATTGTGTACATTGGAGACTATGTACAATTTAAGTGTCGGGAAGGGTTTTCTTAAGTTTAGTATAATCTTTTTTATTAAATCTTATTGCCCAATATCCTGAATTAGTTACAATCTGTCCCAAAATACTTTAGATCATTATTGATTATTAAACTGAATTAGAATGCAAAAGGATAAAAGTTAGAATGAACTTGGTTTTATAACTTATATTTTTAGTAATCATTAAGATAGTTAATTTGAATGAAAATTGTATATTATTTACACACATAAGAACTTTTTGTGACCTTTTATGTCTAAGAGCAAATACATGATTATTTTAAACTCTTTATTCTTTTATGTATGTTATCATGCATAGTTGGATAATTATAGAACTTGCTTTTATTATTCATATTGAGATCACATTTGTTAAATTAGAAGCATCAAAATGATAAATGCATTTAGATTGAACCTTTGTTTGGCCTATTGTCTTGATAATTACCCCTTAGAAGTAACTAATCTTGAGACTTAGCCTTTTCATTGATTATAGCCACATTATTAGCCTTTACCTTATATTTCGTGAAGCCTTTTTTATTATTTTGAACCTTGAAGGTTATTTACATTTACTTAATTGCTTGAAACTTGAAACTTGAAATTTGAAAAGATCTAATATATCTTTAATTGTTGGTACATAATGAATGCTAGGGAAAAAAATGTGTTACGAGCATAATAAGTGAAAAAAAAGTGTTAAAAAGTTATGGTACCAATGGACTTATGGTGAGAAAGACCTACATTGTGAAGAATTAAGTTTTTTGTAATTTTGTTTTTTTATAAATTTCCTTTAATTTTATCACCCTTTTTATTATCCTTATCATAGCTTACCTAAACCCCATTAAAACCTTGTAACAAGACCTTTTGATTTTTGTTTCTAGTTTAGTCAAAAGTGGTGGAGATATGATTTTATTGCAAGCTTATGGTTAAGAATTTTCTATGTATTGATTTGAGAGTTCTTATACTTTTTACCCTAAACATTTTGAGTGCCTTAATTGAATATTTGGTAAGGGTGTGACAATTTATGCTTTTGATCTCAAAAGGATTGTAGATGTTATTATTATTGATATTGACTTATGAAGGTTAGTTATATGATAACTTGAATCTAATTGTATGCTAATTTGATTGATATGATATGATGATTTAGAGTGTGGATGGACATGATAAGGTTAATAAGGGATGGATGTTTATAAGATTGATGATTTAGATTATTATTTTCTTAAGGACAAGCAAAAGTTTAAGTGTGAGGATATTTGATAAATGATTGTTTGTCCATCTTTATATTGTTGGATCGCGTATGGCCCGAGTATTCACAATACACTGCGGAAAAGACCATACAACAATATGAAGTATAACCGAAAATACTAAAGATGTACGAAAATACCTTTTTGCCGTGGATTGGTTGTTTCTTTTTTGGATTCCAAGACACTGCAATATGCAAATGCCCTCTACCGGTATCCACACGAGTATGCATGATCCGGGCTGCGGCTATGGTGTGTTAGCACGTCCTGAAACTCTTTCCAAACGTCACACGGTTTTCCTCTCGGATGGTGGCTAGGGTTTCGTATCACAATAATGTCTTACCTCTAATGAGACCTAAGTTTCTCTATTTA
>JANIPN010000217.1:13493007-13511767 GCA_027478595.1 Erythroxylum anguifugum | reverse complement strand
GGATTCCAACCCCGAAAATCGTTTTGAACAATGATAACCCGAGCCGCATTTTCAAGAGAGCTTTAGTAAATTGATTTTAATTGTAGTTATTTTCAATTGTTTAATTTTCCAAAAATCCTAAAAGAAATATTCTTTTATACTTTTATTTTCTTAGTTTAAATCAATCAACAAAACCCCCCTTTTTAATTGCTTTAATTGCATAATTCAACTTTAGGCTAGTCTTTTAAATCAATTTCACACGGTTCCAACGAGAGAGACGACCCGAGGTTCAGCTTGCTGCAATCTTGGAATTAATTTATTTTGACCAGTTTCTAAGGTCGATTACTTTAATCGAACAACAGAGCCGCGATCAATTCCACAGTTAATTAATGGGAAAAAGGTTAGTACTAGTACTTACAGTCTTCATGGGATCAATCTATGCTGACCAGTGTTAGTTACAACTACACCGTGCACTTGTTGTTAAAATTGATAAATCTTTATAAGCATAAAAATCATCAATCAAGTTTTTAGTGCCATTGCTGAGGATAGTAATATTAGAAAAGCCTAGCTCTTATTAATTTAGCCATTTTTACTTTATCTTATTTTATTTTTATTTTATTTTATTGGCTTTTTAATTTTCTTGTTTTCTCGTAGATCTTGACTCTTTGGTCAATTTATAACCCGTAGTAATCCAACAAGCTTAGTAAACGAAGATCCAAAAATTGAGAGAACAATTTGTAGAAATCTCCGCAGAGCACAACTTAAAAAGTTCGAGTTATATCAAAAAAATATAGGACTTGGGAGTTCATATTGATATTGAGGAATCAGGAACCATGGCAGACTAGCAAAGAACGATGTTTGATTATGCTAGATTGAACTTAGCAAGAGGGGAGTCCAGCATTGTCAAACTGACTAAGAACACCAACAATTTTGAAATTAAGCCTAGTATCATTCAAATAGTGCAACAGTCCATTTAATTTGATGGTTACAAGATGAGGATCCTAATGCACATATCTTAAACTTTCTAGAGATTTGTGACAATAGGGTTAATGATGACATGATAAAATTGTGATTATTCCAGTTTTCATTAAGGGACAAGGCAAATCAATGGTTGAATTCTCTGCCTAGATCATCATTTACTACATAAGATCAAGTAGAAGAGAAGTTTTTGTTAAATTACTTCCTGCCAGCACAGACTACCAAGTTGAGAAATGATATCTCCTCCAACTCCCAGGTTGATTCAGAGGCACTATATGAAATAAAAGAGAAGTTTAAGGAGATGTTGAGGAAATGACCACATTATGGTCTACCACTTTTGACGTAAATTTAGACCTTCTATAATGGGCTAAATTAAATTATAAGGCAAATAATACAGCAGTTGGGGGTACTTTGAATAATAAGACACCGAAAGCTACCCATGACCTGATTAAAGACATGATGATGAACAACTATCAGTGGTGCTCTTCTCGAGCAAGACTTAACAAGCCGACAAAGGTATATGAAGTGGATGTAGTAACATAATTGGTAACTCGAGTTAAGGCTTTGAACAAAAAAATTGATGGATTAACTATGAGTCCTCATTTCCAAGTTATGTAGTGTGAGGTGTGTGAGCTAAGACATTCAGAACAAATATGGAACATTGGTTACTAAAAAATTGACCATAAGCTACTCCAAAAAGAGGAAATCCATGATTAGTACTAGGAAAACAAATGATTAATAATACAAGGAAAGGAAGAGAGACCTTGGACCTTGATGTATATATAATAAAGTTGGGTGGCAGAGAAATGGCACAAAGAGAGTGGGGGTTTTTATAAATAACTTTTATTATAATCAATTTTTTTAAAAACATTTGATAGTAAGCCCCACTTGAACATATGGTAGTGGGGCTTATTATTTGATTTTAAAAAATAATAAATAATATGGTCGGGTGGGTCGGCTGGACCGGCCACACCAAGCCCAGCTCCAGACAGGAATACCGATGGCCCAGCGACCATGGCCCGTTCGGCTCATTGGGAGATAGACTTCCATGCAAACACAACGACTCACGTAAAGACCTAAACCTAACGGCAACTCCAGGTATATAAGGTATTATTCTATCGAGATTCAGGTACAACTATACAACCCTATTCTTCTCTGTTTGACAGCAGCCAAAACCCTACCAAAATACTAATTTGAGCGTCGGAGGGGCCTTCCGGGAAACAACCCCCGGCGTGCCTTTGCTTGTTTTGCAGGTATTCAGTGGCAAAATCTGTCAGAATTATGGATCCAGGCAGCAACGTCCAGCCCCAGCTAAATCTGGCAGAACTATAATATAATGTCAATATTAATGTGATATTTAATTAAAAGACGATTAATCTTGTCAAATTTTTCATTCACTTAAGGATTTCTTTGAATGTCTTTACAAATATTAGGGTTTAATTTAAAGTGTTGGACCTTAATATTTTAGAGTGTTAAAGTACAACTCTTTGAGGTTTTGAGTGATTCAATCAAGGTGTTAAATTACACTTTCTATCGAACTTATTTTGAACATTTTAAAAACTTTAAAATTCAAATTAAATACTTTGAAAAACTAAGGGCTAACTTGTATTTTAATTAAAAAAAGGGTCTATGATACACTTTTGACCAATTAAATTTTCATGGTAATCTTTGGATTGAAATTGCCTTTTATCCCATCCACTATTTAAAGATAAACAGCAACAATATTATAGTAGAAATCTTGCTAAAATGCAGGGTCTATTGAAGTCCAAAAGTATGCAACCTTACCCCTAACAAGAAATTAAACTATTTCCAATAAACCCACAAAAAGGGAGAAATGTAAAAAAGAAAAAATTTTAGGAACTATTTGAAGACATAATAATAATAATAATAATAATAATAATAATCTGCATAAAAATATTCATAAACTAATATAAGAATAAAGAAATTCAATAATAATAATAATAATAATAATAACAACAATTTTTCTCTTACGATCTCTGAGTACAATTTTCTCACATCTTCTCAGATATTACATGTTTCCCCTTAACATGTTAAAACCATTTAAGTCGTATCTTTCATAATTTACAAACATTGTTATGTGCAATCTCTTTTTCAAAAAAGTTGGTAGTCATATTCAACAATTATTAATAGCTATCGTAATATAAATAGCAAAAAATATTATTTTTATAAAATAAATTTTTTTATTTAATAAGAATTTGGTGTCTGATTTCATCTAGTTAACTCCACATTCTCGTATTGAAAATTCAGCATTGGAAAACCAATTCTGAACCCTTCGTATTGCGATTCTAAGCATGGAGCTTTTTTCTATCTCTGTGATGCTTATTTGCTGTCCCTAAATTCTTATATCTTCCCAAGTTGTTTCACAAAATTCCTATTTGAATCAAGCGAGGTTCTTGGCTTATCATAGGGTAATTGTGAGTTACAGGCATGATAACCTTTAGTTCAAACACGACTTCTTACTTCCAAACTTAAAAGCCTGACGAAGCTTGTGCGAATTGATTGGAGAATTTGGCAACTTTAAGCTAACTAGAAACAAAGAAAGTCGAGTAGATCAATATAAGCTCTTTATACCCTAGCATTAACGAATTACTTCTTTTTTTTCTTGTTATCAAGCTTAACAAGTTGAACAGGAGCTGCTGGTATCTTAACCCACCATTCCCTTAATCGTCTTATCAATCTATCACTACTTTCTTTCCTGTAAGGCATATCCCTTGTAAAAGCCTCTAGAAATCCAAGCAACATTAAGTGCTTCAACGGTACAAATGCAAATACAGCTGCTATGAGTACCAGCAACAGAGCAACCCTTTCTGTAGCCTGAGACAGAAGCCAAAATAAAGAGGTAAGTCAAAATTTCTACAAAAAAAGAGGAGAAACGATATGGTGAGTCAAGTCCACAAAATTCTATACTTTCAAACATTATGTATTACTGAAATTACCAAAACCAACGAGCAACAACTTATTTGCTATAGAATATGATTGACAAACCAAATGATACTACCCTGTTCTCATTTTAGTTTGGAAGGATGCCAGAAGCATCATTAATATACCAAATGTCTGCACATATTCATTTTATAAAGATATGTTTGCCAGACAAATAGTTTCTTTGCATACCTGTGGAAGTACAGCAAATAAAAGAGCTCTTATCTTCAGTAGAATAATATTTCCAGCCTGAATGAATGCTTCAGCTCGAGTGATGGCTTCTTGTAATGTAAACAACTGCTCCACGGCATTCTTATGTAAACATGTTCTAACTTTAAAGGGTTCTAAGGGCTTTCCTTTGGAAAGATGTCTACGAAAGAGCATCATAATTGCACACCACATCAATATACAAGGCAAAAGGAATCTGGTCCAACCCCTACAAATTGTCGTCAACTAATAGTTAAAATATTTAGCAGTAACGTGAGTGTTAAGGTGTCTATGGAAGATCATAATAACTTTATAACATAAGACGTCCCTTGTAAAAAATGGATTAATAGTCAAACCAGACTTCAAGACTCTATCATACATCTGAAGTATTTCTTAGAGAAATTATCATTTCTAAAGATTTGGTGGTTTCAATATATTATCTTATATAGAATAAAGATACAGAACTAAATATTCTAAATATCTTGCTATTTTGCAAGCAACTGAAGCATCAGTTCTGCATTATACTTTATCATACAAGCCAAAACAATATGCAAACAAAACATACACTCCCTAGACAAGTTTTTCTATAGAAAAACATTTTACAGTGTGAAAAATATTAAAAGAAATATATCGTTGATCAAATTCATAATTATAAAACAATGAACATATCGGATGGTTGAATGAGCCCATAGATATCCCTTGAAGTGTGCCTATGATGGATTAGCAAGGAGAAAGAACTAAATTCATAAATGTCACTACGACATTACTAATATTCAAAAGTAAAAGATAAGAAAATTTAGAGCTAAAACAATCTTTCTACCACTTTGAAAAACTTGCTAAAAGAAGATCACCTTAAAATAGCATAGCAACTCACTACCAAGAATATTGTTGACTTGAGAGGATCTTTCCAGGAAGCCAAAACCTCAAGTCGTCTAGCTAATTCAATAACTGGAAGCAGTAGTTCCTGCAATAAAGACCAGAGAGATTTGAAATGAGAAATTAAGATTTCACAGCTGAGAGCGTTATGCATAATGATTGTTCATAGAGAACCACATTTGCCTAGTATTGAAAAGGGAAAGAAAAAAAATAAAGAGCAAAATTGCTAATTTTGAATTTTGACATTTAATTCACATCTTGACTTGTTATTGTTGTTCATGACGTATATCAATCATTGTCATGAATTCTAGCGCTTATTTTACTCTATATCACTTCAATAATTATTAGTCAGATAGAGTATTAAAACTAATGACCTCCGACAGTTTAGGCATGTAAAACAGACACTAATATTAAAAAAAGGAAAATAAAAGAATGTTGTTCCATATCTAGGTCTACTAACTTATAGTGATATTTAAAAACTATAATATCTAATGTCTTATGAAGCTCAAATTGAAGAGAAATTGTAGTCTACCTTCATCACTACAAAATTTTTATCAATCCCTTCAACCTTCACTTGGTTCACAGTTGCTTGTGCAGCTTGAGCTCTTCTAGAATCTGAAATCGACTGTTTCACAGCCATTTCCAGGGGACTTGTCTCACCAGCACAAAGATCCCCCACCACCTCTACAATTACAATATTCACATCTTTTTGTAGACTAAATCCAAGTTGACGAAGTGCCAGAAATGCAATTGGTGAATACATTAGCTGTCGGTTTACATGTACGGGCCCCTCAGCACATTGTGGACCAATAATTGTCTTTAGAAGGGCCAAACGGCTCGATAGAGTTTCTGAAATCACGTCTCCCCTTGGATGACTTTCTGCAAGGGTAAATGCAAGTAAAGTTTTGTACTGGGATGAGAAGAAATGGAAAGCTTCTCTAATTGCGTGGTATCGGTGGATGGCTAGAATAGCCCTTGCAAGTATCTCCGATTCTTGAATTTGACTGAAGTTGTTTTTTCTCGTGAACTTGTGTGCGTGTAGGATCTCAAGACATATGTCCAGCCAATAGTCTCGACGAGAATTGCTTTTGAATTCAGGAAACTCAAAGTACACTGGCTCCACTCTGTACAATGTAGGAAGTGCGAAGAGAGAGAGATAGAGAGAGAAAGTTAAATCACGGTAAATAAACAAACGCCATTGTCATCTACACGTATCAAGTAGTAAAACATTTTCATAATTTATACACCAAATTGACAGACAACGTACACAGATGCTGATTTATACATCAGAGCTTTATCGAAGAGACGAGCACCCAATGGTCCAGTCAATTCAGGCTTCACAACTTGCTTCATATCTTTTGATAGATCATACCTTACAGCTTTATCATATGAACCAACTCCCAACGATTCAAAGTAAAGAGCATAATTGGTCAATGTCAATCTACCTACACAAACAAGCATTTGCGCATGATAATAAAAGAACAAATAATAATTAAAGTGATTATTTGCTAAAAATCTTGCACTATTTTGAAAGAATTAAGGACCCAAAAAAATCAATAATGCGTTACATGGTCTAATTAAAATGTTAACTGTATGTACTTTATGTACTTAGAAGAGACAGGTAATTAAATGTGACACGATTTAGGAATGTCTCAGATAATATCCGTTATGATTTTCAACATTGAACTAGTTCAAATTACCACCAATAGTAAAACCGATAAATTCAGATGTTAGTACTGCATATAAACATGATCAGGTCAAATTTTCCTTTCCGGAAAGCATATCAAAGAAGAAATTAAACACAACCAAACTCAAGGTCATTGCAGCATAGACCAATTCATGAGCTTTACCTGGAGCAATAAATATGTTAGCAATGCATGCTAAAGCTCAAGAGAAAGTGACAAATTGATTCAAAATGAAAACAAATAAATATATGCACGAGACATCATAAAATACACTAATTGGGAACCTATAGATCCAACAAGCTAAGCAACAAAAAGTAACTTTTGATAGTGTACTAGATTCTATCTATATATAGTTCCATAATAAAAGAAAACCCACTCTAATATGTGACTGAGTGACTCACCAGGCCATACTAGCATTCCGATATGCTGCAGAACTGGTTGAGTCGGAATTGCACCATCAACATCAATGATGATCTCTCCTTCCTGGAGTTGAATATTAGAAATAAATGGCCCAGACATGCTTTTTCTTGTTTTATAAATCCTGCGAACAGAAGAATCAAATTAGAAGTAAAATGAAGCTAAAGAAGATAAGATAATGAATACGCCAATAATACAAAGGAGCAGAGGGAAGTAGTAAAGGTGTTGATGGTGCTAGTTATGGCTGGGAACTAAAAATAAAGCACAAAAGTATTAAAAACTTGTTATACTTGTCAAGCAATTAAAAACTTGACATACTTGTCAAGACTGCGAAGGTATTTGTCATAAATGAGAAAATGGAGTCGGTGCCCTGAAGAACTGGCAAGTGCATCAAAAAGATTGTGGACAGTTATTACATCTGCAATAGCAGGACAAACAGGAGCAATTCGTGCGAAAGCCTCTCGACCGACAGTTTTTGTGTCATCAACCTGATAATTCTCAAGTATAGTTAATGCAAAAGTTCAAGGCTTCACTTATTCTAATCAAAAGAAAATGGCTAAAGTCCGTGTATTTCTTGAAAATTTTACAAAAGAATGTAACGAAACAACCTGAAGGGCCATCTTAGTGGAGCTTGAATAAAACAGTGACCAGCCATCCTCGTCATTATTTTCACCATCTTGTTCCTCATTAATGCTAGTGTTAGTTTCCTAAAGTAAACAGGATGTTTTACTAAGATTAAACAGCGATAAAATAACCTACAACCAATAATAAAATAATCGCGGAATAGATAAATTACGTGGCGTTGGGTTTCAATCTCAGCACTAGGAGCCTCCCAAGCAAGCATCATGTCGTAAGTCAAGCGACGAAATTCAGGATCGGCCAAGTAATCAGGGAGGTTAGTGGAAACCTGAAGTGCTTGATAAGAACAAAACTCCACAAAATTCCTCGCGTAAGTGAACAGCTGCTTTACACTTTCTGGTAACTCGATGTCAAATCGATGTTGCAACTCTTGAGCAGGAAGTTGAAGGATCCTAAGGATATTTTTTTTTCCCATCAATTCCCACATAAACAAGCAACTAACTTCATCAGAAAGAAAAATAAAGAAAAACGATCGTGGATAACATTGTGTTACATTACGAGCAGGCAATGTACGATGTTAGAACAGGATGAATCAATCATCACCAGAATAGAAAAATGTGAAAAAAACCGATTACTTGGAGCAGCGGTCGACGACAGAATTGGCAAGAGGAGAGAGCTGAGGGATGTGCGTAGGTGAATCAAAGGGGGGAGAATACGAAGGAGAAGAAAAAGAAGAAGGATCTTCATGAGATGATGACGATGGTGACAATGATCTCTTCATCCTCTGAAACAACAATGATTTGAAAGAGTTCTCATTTGAAGTTCTCAATTTCATCAAATTCTGTAATATTCCCTTTTTCTCCATCGCCATTTTCTTTAGTTTCAGAACGTAACCAACTCTTGATTTGTTCTCAGTTCTCTCCCATCGCGCTTTTTCTTCTTTTCGTTATGATTTCCCTCGCTCGCAATAACGAGAAATATGACGTTTAATTATAAAATTTAATAGAATATTTTTTAAAAAAAGAAAATGAAACCTATACATGGCTTTGTTGACTTAAAAGAGTCCCTCTGTCTAATATTATGGTGTTTTATTGTGTCCAATAAATCTCAGCCATTTATTTATGTAGGTCCCGCATGGAACCTGCGTGAGTCTCGTAAAATAAATGGATAAGATTCAATGAGACAGAATAAAACAGAGTAATATTAGACAAAGAATCTGAACCCCTTAAAGAAAGCTTATGATATGTTATGTAGGGTCAGAAGTTAAGGAAGTTTCTATGACATATATAAGAATTATATGTACGAAGGTATTAAGAGTAGAGAAATGATGATAAGAAGAGATACAAATCATTTCTTATCAATATCAAGCTATACTGAGGCTCTACGTTGAGCCCCTTTTTATAAGCAACAGTAATGGATGAACTCAACAAAAAAATTCAAAGAGACCTTATTTGATGTATGTTGTTTGGTGATAACATTGTTTTATTGGACGAGACAAAAGAGAATATCATGTCAAGCTAGAACTTTAGAAGGATAAATTCGAATCAAAGGATTTTAAATTGAGCAAAATTAAGAATGAGTATTTAAAATGTAACTTTTTAGGCTATAAGATGACATTCGATGTGGAGGTAAATATTGATTTAAACATTATACCACAAAAAAGTGTTTTAAGTTCCTAGAATCTATCATCTAAAGCAATGGCAAGATTAATGAAGACATAGTTCATATCAAATCAGGGCGACCCAAATAGAGGGGTGCTTTATGAGTTTTATGTGACAAAATGATACTACTCAAGCTAAAAGGTAAACTCTATCATTTAACAATTAGGCTGATCATGTTCTATGGAGAAAAGTGTTGGCCTATCAAACATGTGCATAGTCATAAGTTAATGATGACAAAGATGTTGATACTTTGATAGATGTGTAATCTTACTAGAAGAGAAAAGATCAAGAATGTAGTGATAAGATACAAATTAAGTGTGGCTAATATTGATAAAAACTAAGAGAGACAAGACATAGGTAGTATAAATATATCAAGATGAGATATCATGAGGCCCCAATGAAAAGATGTAAAGAGATTGTACTTATAAGGATTGTAAGAACAAAATAGGAAAAGTTAAGAAAAGTTAAGGGGAGGTGATTAGAAATGATATAATTCTGTTGGAGCTTATCGAGGACTTGACCCTTAATAAAAAACTTTTGCGAGCTAAAATACTGATAAAATATCTCATATACAGAGATTATTCTCTTTCTTATAAGTCTTTTAAATATTTTTCTTGAATCTTCTGTCTTATATTTAGCCTAAGCATTTTATTTATAGTACTTCATAATATTTCCTTACTTTGCCTAAATATTTTTTCCAATTGTTTGTTTTGTCTTATTTATTTATTTATTTGTCTTATTTTTTCCAATTTAATGTTATTCTCTATAGGATAATATTATCAAATTAGTTTTAAGAATGATTTAATTGGTAGAGCAAACCCCTTTTTTCGCCTTAAAAAAATAAATTTAAGAAATTGTAGGGTAATCTAAATGATGAAGCAAAGCACTCTTTTTTTTAACGTCTTTTAATTTAAGAAGTTGTTTGTTTATGTGTTAATAATTAAAATTACAAATTTTAATTTTAACTGATAAATTTGAAAGTCTTTTAATTAAGAAGTTAGTTTATATTTTAATAATTAAAATTATAATTTTTTAAAATTTTGAAAAAATATCTGAAAAATAAAAATATATTGAAATCTATAAATATTAATTAGATTGAATCTATCTTTTAATTACGAAATGTAACGTATCTTTTGTTTAATTAAAACCCTAGAGAAACCTATGAACTGATTATGTAATTTCCTGAGGTAAGGAGAGCTCATCGTTGTTCTCAACCCCGAAATGGCTTTTCTCACAGCAACGGCTGCTTCTTCTTCGTCATCATCATCATCTTGTTGCCCCAATCAATTGTTCCTCTCCCCCAAATTTCCCAAACTGCCCTTTTCTCCTTCTTCCCCAGTTTCTTTTCAACACAACTTCAGAAGCAGAGTAATCACCCTATTACCTGCAGCCAAGAGAAGCGAGAAAGACCCCGTCATTAATAAGGAGAATAAAAAACAGAATGAAGAGGAAGAAATTGAGGTGGAGGAAGATTTGCCATGGATTCAGGAGAAAGCTTTGGACTTGGTGGAGTTCACTGGTTCTGTTACGCAGGCAATACCTGGTCCCAGAGTTGGCCAGAGCTCTTTCCCATGGATTCTCGCTGTCCCTTTGGCTTATGTTGGCGCCACTTTCGTCATTGCTGTTGTTAAGACCGTTAAGAAGTTCTCCTCACCTAAACACAAGCGCCGTAAGCTGGTTCGTTTCATAAATTTACTCGAGTTAATTGGTTATAATTGAGAGTTTTGTTTCAATTTTGGTGAACTTGTTGTGTGATTATCAGGTCAGTAAAAATGCAATGCTATGCAGATCAATAGATGAGTTGTTTCATAAAGGAGGAGATGCATTACAATATGCGGCTTTAAAAGGGCTTCAGCAAAAGGTGACTCAGTTTCGCTCCTGAAGCTTCATCTTTTTCTACTGCTTATTAAATTTTTTCTTACAATTTATCTGCATTATTAATTTCAACATTCCAAATTGTTTATGTTTGCACATTTATGCTGGTTAGTTTTGTTGACTGATTTAGCATGGACGCTGGTTATTATAACACAGGACTCAAGAGTGCAAAATATGTTTTTTTTAAAAAAAAAACCAGAATGGATTTGAATGAGCTAGTGTTTCACTTCTGTTTAATGAGTTGAAAATCGAACATCAAAACCAAAGTTTTTATCATGGTGTTCTGAAGTACGATATGGTAGTTGATTGATCTCATACATAGGTCAATGCATTTCAATTAGTCTGTATCTCTTCAACGGATGTGCATTTTGTTGTTGACCTATTGCATATCTTACATGCAAGCTCAAGTGTTTGTTTTTTTAACGGTAACTGCTAATTCATATCCAGACAGGTTTTAGCATGGAGGATATTTTACGCAAGTACATTCGCTATGCCCTGAATGAGAAGCCATTTAATCCAGAACTTGTTTCAAACTTAATCCTGCTCAGGAAAGCTTCAATGTTGGATGATTCTCAGGTTGCTGAAATTCTAAATGAAATTTCAAGAAGGATTGTGCAGGAAAAAGGTGACTTGTCTACAATAATGTTTTACTGTGGCTTGATTTGAAAAATTCTGATAATATTTTACTTGTGGCCATGAACTGTGCGCTTGTTTTTAGATTTTCAGCTTATTAGCTGATTTGTAAATGAGTTGGTAAAGGACAAATAACATAAACAAAGTGAAAAATGCCTTAGAAGGGAACTTAAAATTAGTAGAACCATGCTGTGTTAATTTAATTCTTGGTACCCTTTGTATACTTTTTAGGCCCTGTTGTAATGGAAGTGTCTGGGTATACTGAAAAGGGATTTAAACGGAAGCTGGCAGTACAGGCACTTTTCGGGAAGGTGTTCTACTTGTCAGAGGCAAGTGATTGATTGACAGCATGAAATTTTTTCACTGAATTGCATGCTTGCTTTTTATTTTGGTCTTGCAATCTAAATGTCTTTTCTAGAACCACCTTAGGATATTCTTTTGAATGTCCTCAAGATATATATTCATTTAATGTAGTGTTTACCTACATTGTGAACTGTCTAATGGGCATATGTTGATACTTATAAAGATAATTTTCCTGGTCATTTGCATCCAAGCTCTTGAAACTCAGTTAATGATATCTTGTGCTTTATGTCTAGAGATATTGTAAAATGTTATTGACTATCATTGATGAGTTGAACCTGTTTTGGGGCATTTGTCATATTTTTGTCATATCTTTTGGGATTTCTGATGATGATTGGGTTGTTGAAGAGATGAAGATTTGCATGTTGAAAGTCATAGTGGTCAACATGGTAATTTCAAAATTCCCTTTCTAGATTTTTTTTTTTGCTAAATAAGTATATCATGTTCATGGGATCCGTAGAATCAAATCTTCAGCTTATTACATACTTAACGAATCAATGTTGTTTGTGTTTTGCTTAGTTTTTACGTTAGACACTCTTACTTATGATTGTACTTTCCGTGATATCAGTTCCTTGATTGTGCTTTTTGTTTCATGACTAGTTGCCAGAGTTCTGTGCGAGGGATAACTCCTTAATTGTGAAGGAAATCTTTGGGGCCACAGAGTATGCCTCTTATCCCTCAATTCAAAATGATAGAAGGTTTTATTTTCCAGTTTAGTTGAAATAAAAAAAACAACTTCACAATTGTGATTCAACAGTAATGATGCTGAGAAGCTTCGCTTGCATACTCTTTCTGAGGCTGGTGATGTGGATTCACTTGAGAAACTGGTTGACGGTTCAGATTCAGAAGATTCTGAAGACGCTGATGAAAACTCGACCGAAACTCATTGATCCACAATTCCTCGTTACCGATCACAGAAATGCTTTAAATGCATTAAAAAGTAGAGGAAGGAAAAACAGTAAGAAGGTATGATGATGAATTTATTCAACAACACACGGCTCACCAGGTCTTGTTTGTTATTGAGTTGAAGTGAAATGCAAGTAATTTTGACTTACCATGAGTTACTATGTAATAGTTGTTTGTCCCTATATTGCCCCCTTTTACTTGGTGGAAAAGTTTCAGCAACTTGTGTTTGTGTCCTTTTGAGGCTTGGATTCAATTCAATACGACTGCACGAATTCTTTAATCAGTTTTTAACAATGATTGAATAAAAATAGATCTCTGAGATGACCTGAAGTTGGCATGTAGAAGTAGTTGTGCCCTAAGTAACTCTTTGAGGTTCATCTCCCTTTCAAAAAAAAATTAAAATGAAATGATTTAATTTACACTCTATAAAATTAATTATATTAAAAATATAATATAATAAATTATTAATTAATATATCTCTAATTTAATATATCTAATTTTGGAAAGAGTGAGATGTGATATCATTAAGATGCATTATAAGCTGACTTGTATTTTTTTTCTTTCTTAAAGGTGCATAAACAAGTCATTCATGGCAAAACCAAAGTTATCGATAAGCATACAACTTTAATATTTTATCCACAATGTTCTTTACAGAGTTCTATGTTTTTGATAGCACCACTAACATTTGTTCATGCCTTTTGAAATGTACATAGTAGTTTGAATTACCATTTTTAAACAATAATTGATTTAGGCATTAAGATTTAATGACTTGTGCTGCTTTTAATGTTCTCGAAAGGCTAAAAATAGGTTACTATGGCTTAGTAAAGAGGTACAAAGCTTTTTATGGTACAAAGTTCACATTAAAACTTGAATTCAAAAATGTTAATGGGGATATCGATATCTTTGACCTTGATAATGTTAGTTATGTGCAAATATGTGAAATGAGAAAGGATTTAAGTGTGCCCATCAAGTTGATAAGTCATACTATAGGGTACCTAATTTTAACTTTAAAGAGTAATTGGGACTTATTGAATCAAAAACAAGCTATATTAGGCTAGCAAACCTAATGAAATTTATGGGATTGTTGATGTAAATGTAACCCATAATTTAGATACATTATCCCTGCTCTTGACATATTACATATAATTAGGGGAGATGAAGATATTGCTAACCATGATCGTGATAAACATGACAATGAATATGGTAATAAACATATGAATGTACATGCGGATGAATATGTTGAATATCTACAACTTGATTTTTATGTAGATATTTTGGATGAGCATCAACCACTTAAAGTTTATTCAATTGGTTGTGGTAATTTTATTGGTAGAAATGAATATCTTAGTAGAGAGGGGTTGGGTGAAGCTTTATAAAGACGAAGTTCAAGTATTAGGCATAATCTAACAAGTTTGGCACAATAGTAGAGATTGGCTATGAAGTTAAAAATTGTAAAAGAATTTAAAGATGTTGACAGTTATACATTACAATCAAGAAACAATGAAAGATTAAAAAAGAGTGAGAGTAATATGATTAGAGTTGGCTATATTAACAAATGCCCTTGAGAGTTGTATGTTGGATATGACATAAATGAAAGATATTTCAAAGTAAAGCCTTATAAACTTGATTATAGTTGTTTCACAACTAACAAACAAAATTAATTTATACTGAGTTCCTAATGAAACATTTTAGGGACAAAATTCTTGAGAAGGCTAGTATCTCTACTAAAAAATGGTTAAAGAGTGCAATGAGAAGCTCAATATTTTTGCTAAATTAAGCATATGTAGAAGAGTAAAAAGTATATTAAGAAAAGAGAGGGTAACAAATTATGTTAATGAATATGCCAAGCTATACGGATATGTGCATTGAACTTAAGTAATCTTGTATCAACTGTGGAGTTACAGTTATCAAGGAATCAAGACACTTCCTTACTATTGGTAATGAAAATTTCAATTTTCATACTTATTATTCATACTTCGTTATTCTTTTTGTTATACATCTTATTCATACTTCATTATCTTTTTTTTATAGTTCAAAAGGTTATATATTTGTTTTGATGCCATGAGAAGAGGATGGAGGCATTTGAGACCTATTTTTGGAATAGATGGTTGCTTTCTTAAGACAGAGTTCCAAAGATAATTATTAAGTGTAATAAGTAGAGATCATAATAGAAATGTGAATCAATTAGCATAGGCTGTTGTGGAGGTAGAAAACACTAATCATATAGTTGGTTCACAAATCTACTAGTGTTTGATTTGAAACTAGATGATGTCAAAGGACTTACATTTATATATAGTATATGGAAGGTATCTTGATCTTCACTAAATATGTGGTAGACATATATAACATAATTGACATAGAAATTGGATGGGAAAGAAACTTAGAAAGTAGATTTAGAATTATGTGTGGTCCATTTATATAGAAGATTTTAACGAGTAGTTCAAGAGATTTAATAAAATAAAACTCTAAAGTGCTTCAACTTTATTTAAATATCCTAAAGAGAGTTTAAAAAAAGAAGTTACCAATCTTTTGAATCCAAATATTCTTAGTTGACAACAACATGAGTGAAACTTTTAATAGGTAGATCTTATCAACTAGAAACAAGCTAGTAATTAGCATGCTTGAAGTAATTAGGATCATGGTGATGAAGAGGAATGTGTACAGGAGATATTTTGTAGATAAATGGAAGTTATACATTTCACTAACTATAGAGAAGAAGTTGGAAAAGAAAAAAGATGTAATATAATGGAGAATAGTCTGAAATGGAGATGGTACTCACGAAGTTTCAAATCATGATGACAATTATATTGTATAGATTGGTAGACAATAAACATGTTGTTTTTAAGCATTAGACCTATACAGATACTTTTGAAATTGTACGATAATTGCAATCCATCATTCAAAACAAAAGGTTGAGATGTTTGTAGATCTGTGCTACCAGATTGGTTAGTTCTTAAGATTGTATCACTATGTGCTACTGCTTATTAGAAGTGAAAATTTCTAACCCTCAACTGATGCAAAGGTAATACATCCTCTAACTAAAAAAGTCATACTAGGTATACCAAAATTGCAAAAAAAGGACAATTGCAAAAATATAGGAAATATAACAATTCTAGTCATAACTGCATAAAATGTGACTGGGAAGGCACAATCATTACACTTCCCATAAGTCAAGTTTGATATTTAACATTATAATTCAATGTCATTTCCCCTTAGTATGGTTGAAAATAACAAGTACCATAACTATAACAAATCTTATTACAATATTCATTGACACAACCTTCAACTATTTTTTCACTTTAGCCAACAAATTTGTGTCTTGCTTCATGAGCTTCATTTGCTCCTCAAACACTTTGATTGTTCTTATTTTAGTAGTACTTGTTTCATTTGCCTTCTTAAACATTGATACTCCTTAATTTTTGAATTATTTCAACAACTCTCTCAATAAATTTTTCATCATATCATTTAAGAAAATAGTATCTCCGAACTTGAAAATTTTTATTTCATTATATAAACATTATACACAAGAGTTTTTAAATTAATAACAAATGTATTCTCATTGGATAACTGGGGTATCCATAAAATCTCTGATCGAGATTATGATCACTTATGAAGTCCTTACTAGAATATTTAACCTATAATAGCAAGCCAAAATTTGAACATTAAAACTTATTATTGTATTAGTGTATGATGATGATTATATGGGTTTAGGGTTGTCTATACAATAATCATATTAATGACATATAACACTTAATTTAATATTTTATAGATGTCACTAATGGAATATGCATCAAGTTGATCAAAAACATTCTAAAGGAATAAAGAACTTAATAGCTCTTAATCTCAATTTGCAAATTGGTTGTACAAGTATCATAGAAAGTAGCCTTAGAGACATCAATTCATAAAATTAAATAAGGAGGGATAATAAGGAACATTGGTGATGGTGAAGAGGGATGCCAGAAAGATGATAAAAAGGGATGAAATTATAAGTTTTGTGTAAGGAAATTGTGAATTCTAAAGTTAGGAATTGGATCAAATTAAGAGTTTTGTGAATTTTAGGGTTAGGAATTGGATAAAATTAAGAGTTTTACTAATTTAGCTTTAGTTAATGTTTAATTATATTTATCTTATCAATTTAATTAATTTTATTTAGGGTGAACTAAATTTAATAAGATTTATTAATTAATTATTTGATTTTAGTTTTTTTTAATGAGGGAAGAGCCCTATAAAATCTCATTACATATATGTGGCACAGTGGGCCCAAAAAATACTTTTAGTACATTTCTACTGCATTAAAGTCAGATGTAATATTATGGTTATTTGCCTTTTTAGCCTTATTATTTATTGTTCATGACTTATTTTTTCTTTTTATATATTTTTTAAAGAATAATATTTTTATCTACTCTACACAAAACTTGTACTAATTTTAATATTGTTATGATATACTGTAAGCATTTATTAATATCAATTTAGATAATTTTTAAAAATTGTAACAAAATTCTTTAATTATTATAATTAAATTTAGTTATTTATTGTGATTAAAATTAAAAGATATTTTAAATTTGGATCAATAGTTTAATTTATTAAAGTTAACATTAAATATTTAGTTTTATATATAATAATTCTTAGTTAAAATATTTTATCAAGTTTCTTTTTTGGGTTTCTAAGGCTCTTGGTCCTGGTTAATACGGTGGATTACTCTATTAATTTTGTATGAAAATTCCACTACGTCTAATTATTCTAAACAAAACAATATCGTTTCATTCAGAAGAATTGAGCCTCAGTTAAGCTTGGATCTGGACAACTTAGACCCTAATCTAATTAAAAAATAAATTATTCTATATTTTAAATTTTTTTAAAAAACTTGGCGGGCTTACCCATGAGCCAACCTATTGCCATCCCAAGGTATTATATTTATTGGTGATATTATGTTATTTGTATATAGAGTTTGAACAAGGTTAAGTTTCATTTTTAACACTACTAATCCATTCCTTTTGATAATATGGATGAAAGTTTTAATATTCTCCAATTGTGGCTCTAATATTGAAGAAAGTATTAATACATTATTTATATAAACACCACAAAATTCAAAATAAGGGGTAAATATTTAATTTATTATGCTTTGCAATTCGAGGAGAGTAGTTTTAAAACTAAACATTATTAAAAGTAAAAGCAATTTTGTATTTATCTTTATAGTCTATTTAGAGTTACCAAAATTTGGATTTTATATTAAATTTGAAAAATTTTGAAAATTATAAAGTCCTTGGAGCAAAACCTTTTTGTTTAGATGACAATTAAGCCTGAGTTTAGTTTGTTGACTTAACTGAATCATGGGTCGGAATTTCTTAGTTCAAGTTAGAATCAGGATTTTGAATATCGGACCGTACCGAACCAAAATCGGTACAATATAAAGGGTCGATTATACCGGATTTAAATACCGATCGGTACCGGCTTGTTTCGGATGTACCGGTCGGTATTTAAAATATTGGTCAAATACTGGCCGGTACTGAAAATTTTAAAAAATTGTGAGACTTTTTTGTAAAATTTTAAAAAGTTTTCAGAATCTCCCTCCCTCCCGCCTTTCCTTCCTCTTTTTTTTTCCAAAGTTTCTAAAATAATAATAAATATTTTATTACTAATAATAATTATAAATTAAACAAAACT
>JANIPN010000217.1:13419271-13438798 GCA_027478595.1 Erythroxylum anguifugum | reverse complement strand
AAATATTATTTAAAGTATATTAAACAATATACAAAGCACAATATATTAATTATTATATAATTTTAAACCATATGAAATATAAATGAAAAATATCTAACCAAATATTTTATATAGATTATAACATAAGTAAAACTAATATAAAAAATAAATATTAAATCATATAAAAAAAGTCAAATAATGGGTTTACCGAATAAAAGTGAAGATGTGTTTGTGGGTATTGTGAGAATTATATGTAAAATGTAAGGACAAAAGAGACTAAAAAATAAACTCATTAATTGATCTAAAAAATTTACTCGAAAAAGTTATTTGAGATAGTTTTTTGAGAAGCTCCAAATTTAAGCTTCTTAAAAAGCTATATTTTAACTATCAAAAAAGTCATATCTATTAAAGAATTATTTTTTATTTTACAGCCAAATACTTATTTTTCTTAAGAAAGGCTTTTATAGTAGAGAAAATTACTTATTGACCTCCCAACAACTCAGTCACTTAATTAGACAAATAGACACATGATTCACCTAATAATTCTTTTTGTTGCATGTTTCCAACTATTCTTCTGCCCACTTGGCCTTTTGATTTTGTCGGTCGACCAAAGGCGAATTGGTAAATTATATTATAGAAGAGATATGGAGAGGAATGCTAACATGTGTTGTAGTCACATGAATTAAGTATTCACCACTAAATCCACAAACACAGTGAATGATGTAAGAAACCTGCAAATGCCACAATGTTATAGACAATACCTACAAGACGAGTTTATGTCAGACACAGTGAAGGGAATGGACACATACGACGAGTATGAGGTGTATCTATGTCTATGGAGTGGCATCGATGTCACCGTTCTCGCTTCTCGTTTTCGTCACTTCATCATAGAAGGTCTTCTGATGATGATCACGATGATGAGTAGGTGAGATTGCAGTCTACGTTTTATAGCAATAATATATAGCCCTACGTGTGTGTGTGTGTGTACGTTAAGAAAAGTTGATGACAGCAAATGCTGGGACTTGGTTGGTTTGTTTGTCATTGTCCGGAGTCATCAAATCATTAAAGTTGTAATATGATTAGCTTTCTATATATATATATATAGTATTTGGATATCCATTCCACCTGCTCCAGCGTTTGATCTACTCAATGGCTCATCTCTTGCCATCTGAGAAGAAGTTCAACTTCTGGTGTTGGGGTGAGGGAACTACTAGTAATAGTAGTACGGCACCTGCTATTATAATATCATTGATACTGTTGGTGTTAGCCAACGATGCGACGGCCGGTGGAGCTCGACAACTCATTTCAACCAATACAATCAAGAGACCATCTCCTTCAATAACATCAGGTGGATCATCATTTGTGAAGGTGATTGACAGGAGGAAAGCTATTGAGAATGGCCTTGGTCTAACTCCCCAAATGGGGTAACTTTTACCTCCTTTTCTTTTCTGTTTCGTGTTGTGTTTCATTCTTATATGCATCATACTTACAATTTAATGTCTTCTTAGTAAACGTAATCCCACCCAATTTAGTTAAAACATTTGATTCTAAGTGAAACACTTCCAAGAAGGCAAAAGACACATCTTTCCTTATGAAAAACAACTAATCAATTCCAAAACCAAACATTCTGATTCATTGGTATAAATAGTATTTGCAAACTCAAGGAAGTAGTAACTACAAGCAATTATTTTCAGTAGGTTTTATTTTTCTTTCTAATTTTTGGATTTCATCTGGGGTGTTGTTGCTGGTGGTGGAAGATCAGATGGAGCAGCTGGAATCATTTTGCCTGCCAAATCAATGAGACTATTATTAAGGAAACAGGTACATTATGCACTTCTCAGAAACACAATTTCGTTTATTTATGTTTCTGTTAAACCAAACAAAAAAAGTTATTATTTCCTCTGTTTCATATCTTATTATCAATGTTTAGTTTCTCTGTGATGTATACTGTTAACAGCTGATGCACTGGTCTCAAGTGGTCTTTCTGCTGTAGGATACGAGTATGTAAATATAGGTAAGTATTAATCATGGTACATCTTTACTGTACTTACATACTGTATAGAGGATAAAAATGATTCCCTTTTTATTGTTCATCTGCTCAAGATGACTGCTGGGCCGAGCTAAACAGAGATTCTGAGGTATTTTTTTTAATTATTATTGGCATCTTTGTTTTCTTTTCATCTTCAGTTAGTTCGTAATTTTCAATACTTCGGATCAGAGACCAAAAGAAAATAAAAATGCTGGAACTTCTCTCTATTGTAATGTTGGTCTCATCCTTCGTCTGGTATAATCATGAACTAGTGCATGGTTTGGACCTGTAAAAAATGAATCTTCATGTTGATTTCTTGTTCTTGCTAGCTCAAAACATCAAGAGTTTAGACTAACGATAAGGAGGTTGGAGTACCTCTGCAATACCCATTTAACCTCATGAAAATTTTCTTTTCTTATTGACAGGGAAATTTCGTGGCTAAAGCTGCAACATTTCCTTCAGGCATTAAGGCACTTGCAGACTATGTTCATAGCAAGGGACTCAAGCTTGGAATTTACTCCGATGCAGGGTACGTAATTTCCTTCACACTAACAATTTAGATCGCCATTCAACCTTCGTTTTGCAGACCAATTGTTTTAGTTGAAAACGTTTATCTGTCAGGACACAAACTTGCAGCAAGAGCATGCCCGGCTCACTTGGCTACGAGGAGCGGGATGCCAATACTTTTGCCTCATGGGTAAGTTTGCTTCTTCCAGTTTTCAGATGCAGGGGAAGAACTAATACGAGTGTAGACGACTGTTTTTTCCTTTCCAACAACCACTTCAGTAAATGGTTGTTGTTCCTTTTTTGTTCATGAAACTGAGGATTTCATCAATCATTTAGTAACTTTATGCAGGGAATTGATTATCTGAAGTATGACAACTGCAATGCTAATTCTATAAGCCCAAAAGAAAGGTAATCTTGATCTACTTCTTGGTCTACTAACTGTACAATAGTAGGAAGTGTCTTGGTGAGATTTCATCTGGTAGCAAGATAAGAAGTTTATATGCTGTTGTGGATAGGTATCCAAAGATGACTAAGGCTTTATTGAACTCTGGGAGGCCCATATTTTTTTCTCTATGTGAATGGTAAGTGAAATTTATCTTCAGCATTAGGAGAAATTTCGTCTTCTTGACACCAAAAAGAAACAATACTAACACCAGTTCCATTCTTGGTCATCCTTTCTTTAAATGTTTGGTGATATAGGGGTCAAGAAGATCCAGCAACTTGGGCAGCAAGTGTAGGTAACAGTTGGAGAACAACTGGGGATATTGAAGACAAATGGAATAGGTAAATAAAATGAGCCTATTCAAGCTTCTCCTAACGCAATCACAATATGGAAATCAAGGGAGTTGGCATTTGACACACTGTAACAACCGTTGAGGAACTGGAGAAACTACTGATAACTTGTTTTCTTGTTTAGCATGACATCTATTGCAGACATAAATGACAAATGGGCATCATATGCTAGGCCTGGCGGTTGGAATGGTACTATCAACTCACAAGCTGTTAAATTCTTTCCACTATTGACAATTAAAGATGAGATTAGTTCCCATATCTCAATTTTTTGTTTAGTTGTATTGCAATGTCAAGAAATTATGTCTAGCATTACAAGTCATTGCAAGTATAAAAGCGCATTAGATAGTGCAATTTGCTTAAGTGATGGAAAATCAAATCAGGAGATGTTCTGCTGACTTAATATTTTCCATGGATTAGATCCTGACATGCTTGAGGTAGGAAATGGTGGGATGACCATAGAAGAGTATCGTTCTCACTTCAGCATATGGGCTTTGGTTAAAGTACGGCTCAAACTTAAGTCTTTAAATTAATACTTGACGAGAAGTGTGGCATTCCATTTAATCTCACCACATGGAAATTTCCTTTCTGGTGTAGGCTCCCCTGATAATTGGGTGCGACGTCCGTTCCATGGATAATGTGACCTTCGAGCTGCTCAGCAACACAGAGGTTATTGCAGTCAACCAAGGTGAAAAGAAAGGAAAAATAAGATCGTTCTGCAGAGCAAATTTCATACTATATAACGTCACATTATTGTGAACATTGCATTGAATGTAATATGCACTCCATTGTTGAAACAAAAGATGCATTACAAATTTCAATGCATAAAAACAGATATAAAAAGAAGTTATGTCCTCATCAATTTTTGGCTATGAACAGATAAGCTTGGAGTTCAGGGGAAGAAGGTGAAGAAAGATGGGGATCTTGAGGTAACTATCATTTGTGTTGAAGCACATATTCATGTACATAATAAGTATTGATCGAATATGTTGTTTACAGGTGTGGGCTGGTCCTCTTACCAAGAGTAGGGTGGGTGTGGTGCTATGGAACAGAGGATCTTCACAAGCAAATATCGGCGCTTCCTGGTCAGATATAGGTCTGAATCCATCAACTGTAGTTGACGTTCGAGACTTATGGGCAGTAAGCTTCTCCTTCTACTCTCATTGCTTCTTTTGGCTTTCTAGTAATGGGTTGAAATGCTTTAAAGTCTTCTTAAATACTATGATCAGGTTTGCATGTCATTTAACGTTCCTTCTAACTTGTTTCCACAATCTTATCCTGATCAAGTACTCGTAATGTGCAGCATACAACTCAGTCCTCTGTCCATGACCAACTTTCTGCTGAAGTAGAATCCCATGCATGTAAGATGTACGTTCTGTCGCCACGCTAAGCATTATGAATGTTGTAAGAAGCAACTGGTTGAATAGCAGCTAACAATATATGAGTGAGAGCATGCTCACCAACAGGAATCAGTCTATTCTGCATTCAAAATTAATCAAAAGTTATAGCCATAAGTTGACTCTTTCACTTTCATGAAATCTATCACAGCGACATATTCAAAGCTTTTACACTTACTTAAGCCCAATCCCTATATTTACGCTTCAAAATGATATCGTTATTTCCTTTATATGAGACTGTTTTCTGTGTAATCAGATATAAAAAACGCATCAGATCCTCTGTCCCAAATACTTTGTTATGATCTTATTTACACTCCAAAATGACTCGTTTTATGTATAAACAGACATAAAATGACATGCTTTAAGGTAGAAACATGATAATTGGAACAAAAAATCTCAACCTGAATTAATGTGTTTTTATATGAAAATTGATAGACTAGTGTAAATTCAGGGAAAGCTGCAAGAGAGGCAAAAAGTGTAGAAGAGTGTATAGAAATTAGAGAAAAAAAAGAAAAAAAAAGGATATATTTTTTTTTTGTTCTAGATCAGGGTATCCATCGGCGGATCCAGTGACTAATCTCTTCGTTGATTTGTAGGCACCTCACAAGGTGAAACAACTGGTCCAAAAATTTAAGGCTACTCTATACTCAAAACAAAGGATCTATTGATGAAGATAAAAGGATACAAATTCAGTAGCTTTTTGAAAGATTATCATCTCTCTCACTTTAGAAGATGCCAAAATGTCTCCCTTCCTATCTCAAAGTATAGAACCCCTTCTCCTGATGCCATACCAACTTTGCGAGCTCATCATTTTAGAATGATGGCAAGGAGACACATGACATGAAAAAGACTTAAATGACCTAAATACGAAATTGGAATGCTAACATAGTAGAGAATATAATCTACAGGCCTGTATCAATGATCTCCAGCCTTTTTTTTTTCTGCTTCCGGCCCTTCCTTGTCCTCAATTACCTCCCCAAGGAACCAACTGGGCTACCCATGCGAGTAAATAAATTTGTGCATTAAAGTAGGGGCAGGAAGGAAAGGTACTTTAATGCACAAGCCCCTACTTTAATGCACAAATTTATTTAGGGGTTTATCGTTACTTCTCGCGTTCAAACTCACCTTGTACTTAAGGTAGAACTAGGAAATTGTTTATAGAGCAAGCTCATTGATTCCTATGTAAACTCAAAATTTGCAAGGTACTTCCATTTGATTAACAACACAGGTCTGTCGATTCCCTCTGTATCCCCTGACTTCTTTTGGTTCCATAACCCACTCTGTTTAATTTATTGAGAGATAAATACAAAACTCTCAAAAAAATCAACTAAATATTAATAACAAAAAATAACTCTTTAAATTGCAGCAATAGAAAATATGAGAATTAAAAAATAATGACGAAACAAACACCAAGATTTAAAGTGAAAAAATCTCCAGTATAAAGGGAAAAAATCATGGGACATATCGAAAAATAAATCTACTGAACTCAATAAAGATTTACAAAAAAAAGTTGATCTCTTATCCCCTCGCAACAAGTTGTCTCATAAAGTTATAAAAATCTAACTCTCTTTGTCATTTCTTTGTTTTTCCTCACTTTTGGATGTTGTGACTAAAACACCTCACACTCGATAATAAAATTGTCATACCAAGTGTTACCATATTCTTAAATACCTAATACTTCAAACTATAATATTTTCTATTTAAAACCTCATTAATCTAGGAATGATTATTCGCTTTATAAAAAATTTAGACAGAATTTCTTCTATATTTACTTAAAACTTCCTGTAAGAAACTTCAATACACTTCTCATGCATGTTACTCAATTATCCATCTCCACGTCAAACTCTTTGACAAAATAATTTACCCATCCTCCGATACATTTCAACACATCTAAATTAGATTTTATACATAACTTTCATATATTTATATATAATTCACAATAAAATCCTATAAGATCCTTCACTTCTTTATGTGTACATGTCATAACCAAAAACAAAATAAAAATTTGTAGTACATCCATCTCCAATTCTTTCGAGATCCTCTATGTGACTCTTATCTTGTAGTAAATTTACCACATCTTTCTTCTAATTCTCTTCAAAACCTACGCGCGGAAAGAAAATCCACACGCTAAGCTATATGCATAGTAGTGTTCAAGCAATTCCATTTCACATTCAACTCAATTCATTCAACCATAACATGAATAATATATAATTTTTGTCACATATAAATATCTTCATTTCTTTCTAAGCATAAATAGGCATTTAAAATCAAGTTATGAAATACAAGAATATATCTATTTTAATATTTCACATCTAATTATACAATGATCAATAACTTATACCTTCAGTTACTACTTTCAATTGAAGTTCTTTAATCATTAATTATGCATTTATCTACTTTCTGTAATTGCCCCAAAGTAAAATCCATCAAAATTACATCATCGAGCTGGATAAGCGGAATTTTTTAAAAATACAAGATCGAGTTCTCAGAACCATACTATCCTTTTTTTTCATATGCATTCATATTGGAACTGAACTCTGGGAGCCATGCAGTTCATAACACAAATCAAATATTTTATACCGGAACTGAGCTCTCAGAGCCATATAGTCTGGTAACCTATATCATGACGCAGTACTGCTAACTCCCTAATTGGCATGTCAATCTTATCACATTCCTCTAATTCCTATCTATTTTACTAGGTGCAAATCTAACTAAATTCCATTGAAATTTCAAAATAAAAGTTCATAATAACCAATTCAAGTTATTCCATATTCGGCTAAAGTAAATGTCTTTTTTTCTTTCGTTATTGGTTTTAATTTAATTCATACAACATTTAAGACATATTCATCTCACCAATTAATCAAAAATAACATATATATCAAGTTTCTCAATTCAAACATAATGTATGCCAATGAGGGAAAGTACAAATTATAAGTCCAAAATCTCAATTAATCACATATACTACTTCATTTAACATCCAATTAAATATTTTTAATAATAATTTTTTAGACCCCCAATTTTACTCAAGAGCCTTAAATTACATAATTTTTAGAAAAAATAGAATTGCAAGGATACATACCAAATTGATGTCCAAATCTTCAAATTAAACTTTCATAAACTTCAATTTCATCATCAATTCCTTATTCCTTCTCTTTCTCTCTCTCCTTCAATTCCTCTCCTTTATCTTCATAATATTGGATAAAAAATTCATTTTCATGCATTTTATTCATCTAAACATGCAACTACATCAAAATCATATACTAAAAATAATTAAAACTCTATTAACTAACCTTATAAATTTTTGGGTACTATTCATCAAGAACACTCATACACCTTTTCTTCATCTTTTCCCAGTTTTTTTGTTGATATGGTGAGTTTAGGGACCCTAGGTTGATGATTTAGTGTTTAATAGGTAATTTGGAGGTTAAAACTAAAGAAAATTGGCTTGAAAATGTAAGAAATGAAAGAAAAATGGAGAAGAAAGGAGGAATGGTTGTTCTCGACGCTCCTTAGTGAAGAGAGGGTAGGTGGCCAAGAAAATGATAAAAATGTCATGTGGTCCCTCATTAAAAGTTTTTCAATTTTGTTAGATAAACTTTATCTATTAATTCTTTTGCTCAATAAAAAAACCTATAAGAAAAATATCAACCTCATATAAAGACCTTAATTAATATCATTTATTTTCGTTAATAATTTTGGGTTTGACTTTTATCCTTTCTCGGGTCAAAATTTGACCAGTGTTCAACTCTTGGTCAAATCCTTAAAACAAGCTCGTTTGGAACTCTAATTTGATCATTGGGTTGTCCTTGAACAAAATTATCCGATGTCAAATAAAATAAAATGTAGTTTGGATCCCAAGTGTCACTATTTACCTCAAGATATACTATTAACGACCCAAAAAATATTATTCATGAAATCGAGATTTTTGGGGCGTTGCAATTCTTCCCCTCTAAAATAAAATTTCTTCCTTGAAATTTACCTGTATCAAATAGTCGTGGATAAGACTTTCTCATGGTTTCTTCTGGTTCTCATGTAGCTTCCTCGACCTCGTGATTTGTCTATAGTACTTTCACCAGTGGAACCGTCTTATTCCTTAGCTATTTTGTATTTTTTGCTAGAATCTTCACCTGCTTCTCTTCATAAGTTAGATTTGGTTGTATTTCAATATCTTCCAGTTTTATAATGTGTGATGGATCAGACCGATATTTCTATAGAAACATGGAAGACATCATGAATTTTTTCCATAATCTGTAGGCTACTAGTCCCACACACTCAATGATCTCAAATGGACCAATGAATCTAAGGCTTAACTTACCCTTCTTACCAAATCAAAACACTTTCTTCCATGGTGAAGCTTTTAAGAAAAACTAGTAACCAACAACATATTCAATGTCCTTTCTCTTCAAATCTGCATATGATTTTTGGCAACCAGAAGCAGCTTTCAACCTTTCCTTTATAAGCTTAACTTTATCCTCGACTTCGTTTATCAATTTTGGACCCACAATCTTGCTTTCACTGAGTTATGTCCAACTAAGGGTTTTATGCACTTTTTACCATAAAGAGCCTCAGATGATGCCATCTGTATGCTTGCTTGATAGTTATTATTGTATGCAAATACAATCAATGGAAGGTGTTCATCCCAGCTTCCTTTAAAATCAATAACACAACTCCTAAGCATATCTTCTAGCACCTGAATCACTCTTTTTGATTGTCCATTCGTTTGAGGATGAAAAGTTGTACTAAAATTCAACTTAGTACCCAAGTCCTTATGTAATTTCTTCCAAAATCTTGAGGTGAATCTTAGATCCTGGTCTGATATGAACATACAAATCATTTTAGTTTGAGGTAATTATTGAGTTTGAAAGGATTGAATATAAGGCTGAGACAATGGATAGAATTACTGAAAGATTATGATTGTGCAAATGAGTATTTCCAAGTAAAACTAATGTTGTAATTTGATGCATTGAACAGAAAATTCAATAATGGTGTAGCACAAATTTAGATATTGAGGTTATTAAATCTAGTGTAATAAAGAGCATAGAATGTCAAGTTGAATTTTGGGCAAATCAAAGTACTATTAACTAATGAATTTAAGATCAGCTGTGCATGAAAGAATTAAAAAAAATCCCAAATTGAGGATTCATAAATTATGGATCTTACTGAGAAATTGAAAATAAATCCGGATTTTGAATTTGAATAGGAAAAATGATACCTTGTGATTGAAATAAGAAGTATGTGTACATGATAAAGATGATTGAGCAAAGAGATTATAAGAAACAACACTAATAACAACCTAAGCTATACATCTTAGTAGGAATTCACCGAAATAGCATTTAGCGGCTAAGAATGTAGAATCAAGTGACTAAATGTTTGAATTACCAATAATCTTACGTGTTGGAGATATGCTTAGAACTTATATTGTAGAGTTCATAAAAACATGAGGTCATTGTACAGTTTTAATTGACTTTAAGCATAACAATCATTATCATAGTGATATCATTAGAATATCGTATGAGGCGTTATACGACATAAAGATTTGTTCGCCTTTATATTGGGATGAATGAGGCCTAAAATAGTTGAAGGCCATAATTGATTGGAGATGTTATTGATAAGTGAAATTTTGTGTTAGAAATTAAGTGATTCAAGAAAGATAAATGAGTTAGGTGGATCAACACCGAAGATATGGAATATAGTGAGATAGACCTAAGAGTTAAGTGTATTAACATTGAAGAGATGTGAATTATCAAGCAAAAGGTGAATTGTTTATGAGAGTATCACCTTGGCAAGGTGTGCTTAGGTTAGAAAAAAGGGAGCTAAGCCCGATATAAAATGGTCCCTATGAAATTATTGTGAGAATAGGACTATTGACTTATGAGTTAGTGTTACCGATGGAAGATGTTTCGGATTCACACAATGTTACAAGTATATATTTAGGAAATATCGTTATGATCTGATATATGTGTTATTGATATCAGAAGTAAAATTATGTATATATATATACATATATATATATATATATAATGAGAAACAGTTAAGACAGTGTGATATCTGAGTAAGTAATTGAAGGATCGATTGATTCCATTGACTATAGTCAACTGGAAGAAATTATTCGAGTGATGAAGTTAAATGAAAAATGGAGGAGCATATGAGGAAACAATACTCCTTCCTTTTTAATCAATCAGATAAGAATTTCGAGGACGAAATTTATTAGGGGGAGAATTGTAACATTCTGTTTCCATACTAAGGGTTAAAACCCTAAAATATAGTACATGTGAGATATCAATGAGAGATTAGAAAAGTGCATTTCATGTTTATGCATAATGTTAGCATACACACACATGAACTGGAATATTGCACACATTACAATGATTTGTTCATGCGCTCATTTGACATTTGATGGGTATAAATGATTGTTTTAATGTGATTATGAAATGGATAGTGAATCTTTTTGCCTTAAAAATCGATCCGATGAATTAAATTATTGATTTAGAATTTTTCGTGAAGTTTGAGAGTTTTTTGAAATTGTGGATATTTTTGGACTAGGAAAGATGTCAAGTGGCAAGACAATTGATAAATGACAGTACAAATAATTGTTTAATGACAGTAGAAATTACTGATAAGTAACATTAAGATTTAATGACAAGTGTCATTGAAAATTGAGAGGCAATTGGATTAAAAATTGGAGATAAATGGACTAAGCAATTAAGTGTTGTTTAGCATAAATCATTTAAGTGGAAGGTGTCATGACACCCACCAAGTATTTTAAAACCACATTGTTGTCCAATTGAAAGACAAATTTGTGTTTTTCATTCCTACCAAAAACACTCTGATCTCCTTCATTCTTCCCTTCATCTACGAAACTCTTAGCACCCTCATCATGTTAATTTTTGTCCAACTCTTTCACTTTGTTTCTTCAAGATTCACTGTCTTCTCCATCTCGTTACTAAAAGACCCTTCTACTTTGAATGATGATGATGATCGTGTATGTTGGAGAAGCTAGGGTTAAGAATGAATTGAAGAGATTGAAGCTAAACAAGTAAGTATAAGCATTAACTTTTCTTGATTTGTTGAACGAAGCATATTTGATGATAGTTAGTGGTTAAATGAACATAAAATGGTGTTTTATGTATGCTGGAATGTGGGTAAAGAAATGAATACATTGATGTCTTGCTTTTATGTGCATGATGATTAATTATTCATAAAGTGATGTAGAGTTGATTTAGAGTTAGAATGAATCCTAAACTAGTGTAGGAAAAAATGCAGAAAGAATTGATAGATAATGGATGTTCCATGTTCTGTTTTCGATATTATGATCAAACATAGAGTATGATTTGTTTGTGATTGAAGTTGAAATGAAATGTAAGTAGGAATGAAGAGGAAATAAGCTAGAAGAGATAGACTAAGCAAAAGAGATGAAAATGATGATGAAGAGTGCTAGAAAATGTACAGATGCAGTGTTTTCAATGAACATGCATTTGTATTTTAGTCATATCTTGATCTGTAGATATCCAAATGGGATGATTTTAAGTTTAAATTAAACTAGAAACATATTTCTATATTTTTCATGAAGGAATCAATTTTGAATTCCGTCTCTAATAGTTTCAAAATTTGTCTTGAATTTGAGTTTTTGTATTCTGTCGTGGTTTGGGAACAGTCTGTAGTATTTTAGGTATACCTTGCAGAATACTGAACCAAATTATATGAACTTATAAAGGAACAATTGTTTAGAAGAATGTTTTGCCTAAATCCTTCATTTTTCTTGTCAACATGACCATGAAAATTGACCCGAAGGTCTGCTTTGAGAAGAGCCAGAATGAAGCTTGAATAAAAGATAGTGCACGATAGTGCACAAGCACGATCGCGAAAAAATGAGTCATTAAGGGATTGCACGATCGTGTACAAGCACGATTTTGACAATGGAGGATCAATTGGAAGTGCACGATCGTGCACAGTGAATGTATACTGCTGTTTGACAGCTTTGAACACCCTTCACTCTTTTGACCATAACTTCTTCTCCGGACCTCAGATTGACTTGAAATTTAGACCACAAACTCCTCACACATTTCTCTTCTTATACACAAAATTTCATTATCATCTAAATTCATTAAGAATGGATTTTTGTTTACCAAATATTTAGGTCTGGAATTTTGGAGATGTTATAAGAATGAATGAAAGTTTGGATATTGTACGATCATATAATGTTAGAATAACATTGGTGAATGATTGATTGATGATATTATAATTTATTGAGGTGTTAACCTAAGTTCAAGTTAGCCATATATGAGTTTTAAAGTATGAATGATCATGAGATTAAAATAAAGAAAAAATACTCAGGATTGTCATTGAGCATGCATTGTACATAATTCAAAATTTATTTGTACATAAATGAATACTTATAATTATACAAAGTTGTGATGTATATAAATTTATATTTATTGCTTGATTTAGAAGAGCTTATTGAGCGACAACATTCAGACATTGCCGGGATTTCGAGGCAATAGCTTTCTGGATCAACTGTGAGTCGACCTAGATAGTCTCATTTTTATTGTTGTTCTGTTTTAAATTTTTGCATTGAATTACTACTGATATGATTGATGTGAATGTGTTGATTCCAGACAATAAATATCTGAGGCATTTGATGCATGAATATCATATTAGAAGTACTCCTTGTATATGAATTTGACGAAATAAGTGATACTCAACTTGATTGTTGAATGCCAGATCAAGTTCCGAAAAAAAATGTGAATGTGCATATGAATGAAATAAGTGATTCTAAATATATATGTTAAATGCCGAACTAAAGTCCAATGACAAATATGAATGAGAATACGATAGTGAATATGATTCTATAATATGGAGCACTTTTGATTGATTGAATATATGTGATACATTTCATTACATGAATGCATGAAAGATAAAGGCAGTTGTGACCGGAGTCGCCAATGCTTAAAGCTCATAATGTGATAAGAGACTTTAGCTCAGTTGCTATTGTACCCGGTATCCACTAAGGGATATGTGACATTATCTGATATAAGCTCGGTATCCACAAAAGATATGAGCTAGTAAAAAGGCACTCAGTCATAACAAAGTAATAAATGAAAGTGAGTCTCGTGTGCATTGTACTTATAATTGATATATATGTTTTAAATGATCAAAATGATCTGTTTGACTACTCTAAATGTGATATGTGAAGTAAGTGTTATGTGATGCTACGTGATCAATGAAGTGATGTTAATTATGTGAAAATATTATGTGATGTATTATATGATTTGAGTAAACCATCACGAATGATTAACTCACTAAGTTTGCAAAACTCCCAAAATTGTAACGTGACTTTTTAAGTTCAGAGGAGATATCCAGTTAGGCTAATTGAAGTATAACCACTAAAATCAAATATGGACTAAGAGTCGGGATCAGTTTGCATATGCATATGTCTTCTTTGATTTTAGTTTTGAATTATATTTCCCTAAATATTGTGCAATGTATATGTGTAAATTGTAAAGTGTAATAACAATTGTGGCGAGTGATGTTTGTAAATGAAATGGGCCCAAGTGACTGATGAAATTATGATGAGTTGTATGATGATTGTAACTCTTGTAATTGAAAATGTTTATGAATAAAGTGGACCCGATTTGTTTATTGATTTTCTGCATATGCGCGTGTTGTTTTTTTTTAAAAAAATTGTAATGAGTTTGACTGACTGACTATTCTAGCATGCCACCCTCATAGAGTATGTTCTCGAATACCGTCAGTATGTTCGGCCTATGAGAGTGGGGTGCTACATTCATGATAATGCATCAGTAGCCGAATTGAGTTTCTCAGCCTTATATTCAACCCTAAAATTAAAACCAAGAAGTTTACTTAACCAATGTTGTTGGGGGAAGTAAACCTTTCTTCTAGGAGGTATTTGAGGCTATAGTGGTCTTTGCAAATGACGAATGCTCTCCCCCAAACATACGGCCTCCAATTGAAAACAACCTTAGTTAAGCCGATAAGCTCCCTCTCATATGCCGCCAACTTCTTATGTCGATCAACCAACTTCTTGCTAAAGAAGGCAATGGGATGGCCTCCTTGTTATAATACTGCCTCAATTCTCAAGAAGGCGATGGGTTGGCCTCTTTGTTATAGAAGGCGATGGGATGACCTCCTTGTTATAGCACTGCCTTAATTCTAGAGAAGGCGATGGGATGACCTCCTTATTAAAGAAGGCGATGGGATGGCCTCCTTATTATAACACATTCGATCACAAAATCTTCGTCAAAATTTGGTGGTTCGGGCCTTAGACAAAGCTTTCTTCAATTTGTTGAAGGCCTCTTTGGCCTCCTGTGTCAATTTAAAAGAATTCTTCTTCAACAAACTCGTGAGCGGTACTGCTATTAGCCGCGTAGTCCCAAATAAACTTTTCGTAGTATCCCATAAAGCCCAAAAACCCCCTAAGTGCACGGGTGGAGTATGGGTTAGGTCATTCCATCACTGCTTGAATCTTACTAGTGTTTGCTGAATCTCCTGCATCATGAATAGTATGTCCCAAGTGCACCACTTGGGTCTCCCTAAAGGTGCACTTAGATATGTTCAAAAATAATTGGTGAGAGTACAATAATTCCAACACTATGTGCATATATTACATATGTTCCACCCAAGTCTTGCTATAGACCAATATATTATCAAAGAAAACAAAAATAAATTTTCTAAGATAAGATTGAAATACTTTATTCATCAATGCTTGAAAAGTGAAGGGAGTATTGGTAAGACCAAATAACATGACCAAGAACTTATAATGGTCATGATGGGTTCGAAATGTTATTTTCTCAACGTCTTCTCTATCCATTTGAATCTAGCGATAACCTGATCGAAGGTCCAATTTTTTGAAGAATTTGGCCCTGTGCAATTCATCTACTACAAGAATGGGAAGCTTGTCCTTCATTGTCTTTTCATTCAGTGCGTGATAATCTAAGGATAATTCTCAAGAAAGTTAATCTCCTTCCCCCTATTTATGTTGGTTCCCTCCTCGCAGCACCTACTTTTATTGATAAAAATTGGCAACACTTGTTAAGGACAAGGCATATCAAGATTGAGCTAAATTACTCACTCATAAGCTAATTTTTATGATAACTTGTTTGTTTTATTACTAAATGACTACCTATTTAAATAGGCAAGAAAACACAAAGCTCAACCCTAATTTGGATTCTAATTTAGACTCCTAATTAGGCAGAAAAATAGGGATAAACTTCAACAGAAAAAGACTCCAAACAATACTCATAATATGAAACAAACTCCTATTCTGGAAAATACTTCCAGAATTGATACCTAAATCTAAAAAATGCTTCCCACACAAGCAACTTCCTTACCTGATATCCCCTCCTTGCTTTCAACTGTCACTTTTTCTTCCTCTTCGAGCATAAGTCTTGCCCACAAATACATCCACATCAGGTACAAAACCAATACCTTTTCTAGAGGCTACCAGCTCTCCCTCACCTTAAGGAAGTGCCAAAATGACAAATTCTCATGACCTCTCCCCTTCCCATCCTTCCAAAGCCAGTACCTCTTTGAGAGGCTACCATCTCTCCCCCATCTTAAAAAGTACCAAAATGACAAATTACTCTGATCGCACACCAACTTCTCACTACTTCTGGCCCTTCTTGCCCTTCCTTTGAGACACAAATTTGATTGAGGGTTTATCAAAAATAAAGGGAAGGGAATCAACCGTTTTTGGCCGTACAACAAATTTGCAACTGAGTAAATTTTCAGACAGTATTTTGGGTTGATCACACAAATCATGAGAGAAGCAACAAAGACACAACTTGACAACAGGGAAGTGCAAAGATTATCAAATATCAACTCCTGAAGCATTTTTATATAAGAATAAGTGTTGTGAGAACAAATGAATTGATGCAAGCTGTATTTTACAATTGTAAATGCTTCTTCTCGGGTTAGAAATTGATATGATCCTCTTCCAGAACGTGCAGAGCAACAGCAGCAGGAAGGCAGACAAATCCATCGGTCTTCAGATCATTCCAATTAGTATGTAGAATGAGCTACTAGTTAATGCCTCCACTGAGCATTAATATACACGGAGGCTTTGGGTCAGGCAAGAGACGAGAAAAAGCAAAGCATCTAACGATGCATGAAGTGCCTGTTTAATTTCCAAAATGCACAAACTTGCTCCTGATTCTCAACACCATAAATAATCCAATGCACAAGAGCACCAAAAACAGAGCATATCCAGTGAGACTTTCGCATTTGGTTATGAAATTTCTTGAAAAGCTAGATTGAGCTCATGGGCAGATTTTGCAACCGAGCCTCCTCTTCTGCGATACAAAAGAGATACGAAAAATATGAATATTGACAAATAATAATAATACAAAAAGTAACAGGAAATGCCAGCTGAAGGAAAATCAAAGTGCCCACCTTGTTAAGCTAAACAAGCAGCGTTTGACTTTTTCAAGCTCTACATAGCAGAGATTGTATCTTTCCAACCTAGAACACCTCTCAGGTCAACAATTTCTAAAGTATCCAGTAATGAAACTTCTTTAGCTAAAAATAAGAGACATACCTTTGTTCTGCTTCAATGTCCACACCAATAGGTGTTGGAGTTGATACAGTTGAATAGATCATTGAACCAAACATTCTGACCACTTTAAGCAGCATGTCCAGACAGATGCTCAAATGCCTATATATGCCACGGAATTTATTTTCCATTGTCAGGTATCTTACTTCTGAAGGTATCTGTTGATCTGCCTTATATATTCGCATCCATAAATTCATAAACATAAACACAAATCTAAAGATAATAAAGAAGTTAGAATCGCATGAGGCGGTGGATTAGGACAGAAATGATTGGCATAGCAAAGTTTTATGACAAACTACAAGCACACAAGCCTAAAGCTGAGTCGAGAGATATCAGAAGAAAAGAGAAGCTTGGTATAAAAGACCACAAGTAAAACTCAGAAAATGTAGATAAGCCAGGAAATAATTGTTGGAGACATGATCAAGAACCCAAAAGTAGGTAATTTATCTAAATTGATTTCCTCAACATGATATTATGTCGGATTAGGAAAAAAATTTATAGAATATTCAGGATTTTTTTCTATAGAAAAATTCTTTTAGAATATTCTAAATTTATTATAGGCTGTAAATATAGCAATTTAAGGTTTTAATCAAGGAGTTTACGAAGATGTATAGTTGTAATTTCCTAGTTATGATTTCCTAGTTTATATGCCTTCTGTAGCTATAAATATGTAAAGTGAAATACCTGTACATACTGCAGCAATATAACAAATTTTCTTGTTCACATCACCGTAAGTTGACAGTTTATATTTACAAGAAGACTGTAACGCCACAGTTCTGCAGTTCCATTCTGGTACCAGAACTTGTGTTGAAGTTTTATAGTCATATTCTTCAACTGAAAAGCATGAGGCTAAAGTTTCTAAAATAATCTTCCCATTCATTGGAGTAAAGGAGTCCATTAAAAAAAAGACAAAAAGAAAGAAAGAGAAAATGAAGTGGGAATCTCTATAAAGAGACATGAAAGAACAAGATGTTAAATGATTATAACTACAATTAGGATCAAGGGTGTCCAAATCAGAAGGAAACTCCAAGATCGAAGAAGTTGACAGGTGGGATAAAACGGAGAAAGATCCAAAAGAGAATACTGCTTTGAACTATCAGAAACAGCATATTGATTCAAAAGTGGAGAAATCTACAGAAGTATATGCTCCACAAGTGGTTGGGGCTTTAGAGGAGATGGAAGATCAAAAGAAGCGACATTTGAATGTGGTGTTTAGTGGCCATGTTGATGCTGGGAAATCGACTACTGGAGGGCAGATACTTTTTCTTAGTGTTCAAGTTGATGAAAAGAAGCTCACGTGGTTGTTTATTTTTTGTCCATTTTGTAAACCTCCATAACCTTGAGGACAAAGTTTTCTAAAGGAGGAAGAAATGTTACGATAAAAATAATGTTAGCTGTACACAGCTGGAGGGGAGTATAAGAATAGAAATTGTAACCGTCTGGGGCAGATATGAATTTAGCTAATGTTGTGTTTCTCTCTCTATGTCTCTCTCTCTCTCGCTTTCTCTCTGATTCTCTGTTCTTCTGGACTCTTCTCTCCACCCTCTCCCTTTCTCTTCTGTTCTTCATTTTATTTCATAACGTATGCCTAGTAGGATCACTAACCAATTATTTATTGAGAAATAGCTAGTACCTGATATAGCAGCAAGAGATTCAATTTAAAAAGGCGCATTTACAGAAGTGCGTGGATGGAGGGAGAAGTTCTATACATCATTAACAGGAAAGCAGTGCAAACCATTCACCCCTCTTTTAGTTAAAACAAACAATCTTTTCAAGGAAATGAATCATAAAGAATAACTAGAGGTCATTTGCAGTCTGAAGAAAATGGCAGTGCCTTATTACCTATCCATGTCACTTGCAAGAAGACTAGAGAGAAGTGGGAGAAGACAAGTGCAAATGTCCAACGTCACAATATTTATTTGCTCAGATATAATACAGATTACATCAGCAAGGACCTGCATTTTGCAACAATGGATCAAGATGAAAAATTTAAGGATCCCATGTAAAAAGTTAAGATAATAGTTTATTAAGTTTTTTTGAGAAAATATAAACGGAGAAGGCAATGAGAGAAGGTGAGAAAAGGAACCTACACCATGATCGGCCATCTTCTCCACTGCACCAAGGGCCCCTTTAACCTCATTTCTTTCCCAATATCTAAGGACAACCTGCAAGAATTACAACACAGTTCCAATCCTTTGATCATAAATAACCGTGTCCAAGTAACTTACAACATATACAATAGAATTAATAGGTTATAT
>JANIPN010000217.1:13330575-13343729 GCA_027478595.1 Erythroxylum anguifugum | reverse complement strand
TTAAGAAAAACAATACACCCACGGCTAGACAGAGGAGAGACGACCCACCTTCGACAATGGCAGAGGAGAGACGCGCGGCAATGGCTGGAAGGCTTGCCGGAGTCGCAGCAGGCGGTGAGCGGACGGACAGCAACGGACGAGGTCGCCGGAAAAGAAGAGCAGACGAAGTCGGAGAGAAGCCGCGCGCGCGAGGGAGGAAAAGGAGGGAGGGGGTCGATTTTAATTCATTTTTTCCGACCGTTATTTTTATTCATACCGACCGAATATTTTCGGTCTGAAAATAAGCGCCAGACCAGTTCGCCGACCGAATATAAATTCGGTCTGTATTTATTCGGTATGTAAAATTCGGTCCCTATCCCACTATTTTCTTGTAGTGAAAAATGTTGATTAATACGGTTATGACAAATCTGGAATTATTTTCTATTAACAGTTCATTAGTCTATAAAAAAGGTTGTATTATTAGTTGAATTATGTAAAGATATGTTCCTTAATATAACTAGATGCATAAACGTAAATTTAGGATTATTTTGAAAGTACTACAAGATGAAACAGGGGCTGTCCAACTGAAAATTGTGAAGATTTGCTCAAATTTTGTACTTGAATGAAGTGTCAAATGCTTTATTATTGGCTGTGAAATCATTAATCAAGTTGGTTTGAGTTTATGAAGCCAATTAAATGTTGAAATATCTACTTAATTTGATTTTTATCGCTGACGAATTTAAATCTAAAAACTGCAAATTTCAAATTTCATGTCTTATGATTTATGCTTGTTATTTTGAGTTCTGAGCTCGTGATTAAGCTATAACCTGATTTTCTAGGATTCAAACAATTAAATGATAAGTTAAGTATGTAGTTTAATAAATTAGATCATGGTTTCAAGCCTAAATGAACTCTAGAATTATTTAATACGCAAGTGAGTTGTATTGTGTATAATCAATCACCAGTTTTGTATTCAATCTTTGTTCTCCTATTTTCTTGATCTATTTTGCTCCACCACTTGATCAACGTTTACTTATGTCTATGTGACAATTTAAATCTTAGTTTAATAAGTAGTAAGATCAAGAACTACAACTTTGAAGGTGATTTCATAGAAGGTACAAAGATAATTTTCCTAGAAAATGCAGACTAGTGAAAGAATTTATTTTACTTATATTGGCTCGTCTAAAGTTGCAAAAATACTTGGCTTATGCCTACTTAATAATATGAGTATAAATGAGGGTGATCTCTTAAATGATCATTCCATCATGTATTTCTCCATTATATACATGAAGTTGTTACAGTTTGTTACATAATAATAGGAGTTTAGTTACAACAGAGAGATGGATTACAAAGGATTCTAAGAGATAAGATAAGTATTGAAATTTTAAATATGGGCAAAGTGTAGAATTTATTATCAAAAATTGGGCTTGGGTCAACTATTGCTCAAATTCGTTGACCCTTACCACTTATAAACACTTTAACATTTTCATGTTTAGTCAATATGAGATACTCTAATACTCCCCCTCAAGTGCAACTGAAATTGGACGTCCAGTTGGCACTTGAAATATACGCAGTGATAACCGGACCGGGCTGCTGGGACTAGACATCTAGACGGATAACCGGGAAATTAATAATTCGAATCAAACCTGTTCTGATACTATATTGAATTTTTAATATAGGTAGAGTGTAGAGTCCACTGACAAGAATTGAGCTTGAGCCAACTATTGTCCAAATAACTAGAACTAGTTGTTTGGATAGTTGACCCTTACCACTTATAAACCTTTTAACATTTTCATGTTTAGTCAATATGGGATACTCTAACAGTTTTTCTCTCGCTCCTGCTCTTCGTTTTAAATTTTTAATATAGGTAGAGTGTAGAGTCCACTAATAAGAATTGGGCTTGGGTCAACTATTGTCCAAATAACTAGAACTAGTTGTTTGGATAGTTAAACCTTACCACTTATAAACCCTTTAACATTTTCCTGTTTAGTCAATATAACAATAAGAACATAGAAGAGTCTAAGGGATGAGAACAACCTAACAACTATAGTTATATTCTTGATATTACACTGCAACTTTATCTCCTAATAGCCCCCCGCAAGCTCAGTGGGAGGGAACAAACATTGAACTTGGATCGTAGAACAACAAATCGAGCCAAGCTTAATGGCTTAATAAAGATGTCGGCTATTTGATCAGTAGTTGAAATATTATGAATACGAAGTTGATTTTGCTTAATACGTTCCCGAATATAATGCTTATCCACCTCGAAGTGCTTGGAGCGAGGATGAATAACTAGATTGGCAGAGAGAAAAATGGCACTAAGGTTGTTATAGAACAACAATGGTGGCCTACCTGTTTTTGTTATCTCGCTAGTAGTAATTACGACACCATGTCCAGGTTTTTAACAAATCTGACATGTAATTCGTTTACCCTTTGATGAATTATCAGTGGACTAAGAAGGGCGATTGACCCTGTATAGGAATTAGAGCGTAAGAAAGAAGAGCTAGATTTGTTCTTTTGAAATCCTTGACCTGATGTGTTTGATTGTTGTGCCACATTAGTAGATACTTCAATAAGTTGAGATTCTTCATGCAGAAGCTGCTCCTCTTGAAGAAGCAAGCCAAGTGGCTCATCACATAAAATGGCCCCCTGATGAATGCCAAGACTTGTACAAAACAAATCGCAGCTGGAGTCCAATCCAAACAAAATATAAGAAACTAGTTCGTCCTCGCTAATAGAGGTCTGTGCTTTAACAAGGTTAGCTAGAAGTCACTTCTTCTCGACATATTCAAGAATGGAAAGGGACCCCTTCGTGAGGTTTTGCAATTGATATCATACATGCATGATGAGGAAGTGTGCTTAAGTTTGAAAAACTTGATCAATAATAGTCCTTGTTTCATGACTAGTATTTGCTTAGGACACGTAGCCAAGAATACGAGGTGATATGGCGGACTTTAGCCATAGCAAAACAAGGTGGTCTTTCTTCTTCCAGGCTACATAGGCTGCAGGATTCGATTGGGTTGTTGGTGGATTGCTATTTGGCACCTCGATAATAACCGGAGGAACTGAATCTTCATTAAGAAAGTGATCAAGTTCAAAGGCTTCAAGAGCTTGCTTGATAATTTGTCACCACGAACTATGATTGTCAAGTTGAAATTGTATTGAGATGTTTGGAAGTGTAAGATTGGTTGATGAATTGCTAAGAAAGGATAGGATGTTGGTAGAATTTGGTGTGGTATTTTTAGAATTTCGAGCCATAGTAAGTGGATTGATATTAATTGCTCTGATACCAGCTTAATAATATGAATGATCATCCCATCATGTATTTCTCCATTGCATACATGAAGTTATAGTTTGTTACATAATAATAAGCGTTTAGTTACAACAAAGAGATGAATTACATAGGAGTCTGAAGGATAAGATAAGAACATAGAAGAGTCTAAGCAATAAGAACAACCTATCAACTATAGTTATACTGATCCTGATATTACGCTAAAACTTTATCTTGGCTTGAATATATGGATGCAGGAAGATGATTAGAAGGTAATTTAGTCATGGGAAAGGAATGAAAACAAGTTTCCTAGGCTAAAATTTTCAGACCTGCACAATTGACGTAACCGTATGGAAATTCCAGCATTATATCTTGGAGATTAAGATGATCATGACCTAAATGTTGAAGTAAATAAAATTTCTGCCCTTGAATATTAATTGTTAGGTTTCTAAGAGGGAACAAGATCCTCTGTTCAGTTTTATGGTGTCTTACTGTGTCCAGTGAATCTCAGTCATTTATTTATGTAGGTCTCGTGTGGGCTTCACATAAATAAATATGGAGCCCACATAAATAAATGGCTGAGATTCACTGGACACAATAAGACACCATAAAAACTGGACAGAGGATCTGGACTCTTCTAAGAAAGGGTTGCAAGCTGGTTTTCCTTAAGTAGAATAAAATTTTAATTTCTATACGCTTAACGACATGTATCAATAGAAATGACTTACTATGAATAAAATAGAGACATTGTCACGTATTAAATAAAAACATTGTACATGTACTTAATAAAATATTAGTTATGCATTATATAATTAATTGTAACAATTTGAACAAAATATAAAATTTTAAAAGAATTCCTAAAAGAAAATGATACAAAACACCAAATTTAGTTCTAGTTTCATATATACTCAACTAAATCCCAATTAGTACTGTAGAATTTAGGTATTAGTTCTTGAAAAGCTCATTAATCTTACGTACTTAGCAACAATATTATATGGATTGAGCAACCGATTACATTAATTTGAACCTCCAAACAAAGGAAAGTACGTTTTATTTCTTATTTTTGCATTCTTTTATTCCAAGTTTTTTAACAGACCTCAGCTTGTAGTCTCATTACTCACTCTAATTAAGTTCTAAACACATGTACACTTATATATGTATTCTCATCTGTAAAGGCATCCTCTATATGTGGGCGTCCAGTAATCTGATCCTGTGTTCTCATGATAGACCTGAGGTGTGCATGAGATGGGAACTAAACAAAGACCTCTGCTTCTGAGATCAGATTTCACCTCTCCTTTATCCTTCCTGTCCATGCCTCCCCAAGGGTCCTATAATATGACCACACCGGGGAAAGACACGTTAGACCTAATAATTTAGGAAATAACAAGTTAATAGTTAATGTGCTTTGCATACCTTGTTTGAACTTGTCTTCATGCTTGGATTACTCAAAAGCTGAAAAAAGAAGAGATGATAAACAGTTATGAGAAAATTTGGATCAAAGAGTGTTGTTCAATTATTGGAATTTGTCGTGCTGTTACAAACTTTAAGCCCGTAAATACTTTTCAGTTTCTTATCATTTGGATGGCTTCAAATGGTGCTTTAAATGAGTTCTACTTTTCTTTATTGCTCTTCTCCTTTCACAACCTAATTTCATTGACAACTATTCTTATCAATATGCCGATGTGATAAAAGATGACATGTATGACGAATAAATCATCACCTGCACTTGCTCTTGCAGGTATTTTATATACTGGATTGCTTCTAAGAGCACAGAGGCTGTGTCAGTCTGAAAACAGAAGGAAACAAGTCATTTCTGAAAGTGAGACAATAATAGCATGGGCCAAGAGTTTCCATTAACAATAAAATACCGAGAAATTCAAAAGGGCACCGTATTCTTTGTGTTACCTTTCCAAATGGCGAAACAATTTGTTGAAGAGTAGTTATTCTGTCCCCAAGCTTGACTTTTGGTGCCTGTGTCTAAAAACCAACAAAAGTTGTACGTTTTCACTTAATTCCGGAGCATATGCACCAGCTTTTACTCGTATAACATGAAATGTCTGTCCTCTGAAATGCATACCTTAACAGATGAAACTATAGGAGTCTCTTGCTTAGGTTTCTTCGGGACAGTGTCTGAAGCATCTTCCGATCTTTTCTTCTTTGTTTCATTCGTAGTTCCCTGACTTCTCCTTGTCTGTACAAAACGCGCATATGTTTGGCAGAGAATTATTAAAAATGATGATTGTATAACTAGAACATGAAATTATGATAAGAAACTAGTTTGTAGAGGGGCCTACTTACCACAGTAGAAGCTTGAACACTTTGCTTTCTACAGTTCAAGGGACTGAAGGAGGACTTAGGTACTTGAATATCGATCGAGGGTTTGGTAAATCGACTACGGAAGTTTATAATATCAGTAAATTTTCTCGTACTTGTGCTTGTAGTATCTTGGGCATCGCAACAAATTTTGCTATTATCTCCCACTACTGACTGGCCAAAATCATTACAGCTTACTGATTTTGGAAGAAAAGTTACAGGTACTTCAATGTCCCGATGTTGGCTATCTGCTTTTGGATCATCATGATTATAACACGGAAAGATCCCTGAACTTCTACTCGTTCTCATTCCACATGAATTACTGTAAGTTTGAGGCAGGAACTGAGTTAAGGAAGAAGTCAGTGATATGTTGCATGTGAGTGGATCAAAGTACTGGCGAGTCACTTCTGAGTCGGGTGGTGCAATAGACCAGTTTCCTTCCAACCTGGTGAGTCTTTCGTTTTCAATCAAGTTCTCGTTAAACCCGTTCAAGTGCTTTTCTAAAGTATTAAAAGATGACGAGGAGCTCGTAAATTCCCAGTTACTGTCCATTTTCTTCAAGTAGTCATAAGCGGGTTCAAATATTCCCGAGGAAATGTTACTCTTGGATGACATCACATCGAGTAAGTTTTCTCCAACGTCTTGATTGCTTCGTAACTCTTCGTGACCTCCAACCCCTCTGCAAGTTTCAACGCAGAAGTGAAATCTCCGAAAGTTACTGGCGTACAGGTCTCACAAACGATAGATATCTGATTGGTTTTCATTATTTTAAGCTAGGTTTCGACTTTTGCCAACTAGCTAGGATAGACAAAGACAATCTTAAGCTCTTTCATGAAAAGATGAACCTTGACCTAAAAGAATGATTAACCCTGAAACTCGATACTAAAAGAGACATGAGGAAGTTCTTCGCAGGTTAAAGTCACGTGAAGAAGAGACAAAGCAACGAACAGTATATACAAAAGTCTTCTCTATCTTTATCGATTGAGAATATCCATCCAGGGAGAAGATTGAGCTAGTTGTCCACTGGCTTTGTTAAAAAATAAAAGAAAACCTAATTACTAGTGTTCATATATATAAGTGATCTGATTTAACTATATAATCTTTGGAAAGAAACAACTCAAAACTCGCATTTATATATATATATATATAGAGAGAGAGAGAGATTTTACAGTTTATCATTACATGGTACGTTGAATTAAATTCCACATGCAACTTACAGGAGTACATGGCTCCACAGCTGACAATCGGAAGCATGCTCTGGAATAAACTCGGCAGAGGAAGCCGCAGGGTCAACAAGTTGGCGAGAGGATTCGTCAACTGAGAGTCCCGACTGATTAGAAGCATTAGTGAAGGAGGTAGAAATGGAAGCGTCCTGATCTTCACAAGAAGAGTTGGAACTAGGGTTTGGGTGCCGGTGCCATGGACTGCACGTACTACTGTTTGTCCAAGGAGACAAAGAGCTTGCAGGGTGAAGATCCCACCAATTGACTGATGGTGTAGAGGAAGAGATTGCTTCAGTAGTACAGTCTTGAGCCATGTCTTGCAGGGTCTCCAATGGAGAAGCTCGGAGAATATATGGTCTGCTAGCTTTTTTTTTTTTTTTTGCTGTTTATGTTGGTGGAGGAAATAGGGAATGACAATATAAGGCTATATATGCTATGGTGGTGACGTAGGGTATTAAATTAATTTTATAGGTTAATCAATTATACGGAAGGGGACAATAAAAAATGCAGCCTGAGTATTTCCACTAACGTTCGTGGGCAATTATTATATAGAGGACTGTGGTCTTGGCCAGCAAGAGACCTCGGGTTAGGGCTCCTCCTCCATTACTCTACAATGTGAGGTTGTTGGGCACTTGGTACTTTTTCTTGCGTTAATGGACAATGGACATTCCTCTGTCTCTCTCCTTCTTTCTCCGCGTGATGTATGCGAACATGTCCTGTTGCTTTTTAGCTAATATAAAATAAAATAGAATGGTACATGTTTATTTCAATTATGACACTATATGTTCGTAAGCAATTGCTAAAAGGGTTTTGAACGGGTACGAGACAGAATAGAGATAAGACAAAAGATCCGTACCCGTTCAAAACCCTTGCATGCAATAATAGATGGCTGAGATTTATGAGATAGAATAGAGATAGGAGAAAATGAACAAAAGATCCGTACCCGTTCAAAACCCTTTTAGCAATTGCTTCGTGAGACAGGATAGAGGCAATAAAAAATGAACAAAAAATCCTGGCAAGTTTTGAACTCTTGAAGAAGACTCCAAAAACAGGTTTTTAATGATCAGTTTACTCCATAACCTGACCCTTTTAACCTGCGCCAGTTGATTTTATCTGAAACAGTATTTTACAAACAGAAGATTTCGTGAGGAAATAAAGGCGTGCAAGAAACAAAGGACAAGAAGAAGAGTTGACGGAGAAAAATCAGACAGGTCAGTGTAAATTAAAGAGGAACCAAAACAATCACGAAAGGCCCACAAACTTGATTCATCAAAGAGGGACCGCAGAATTCGGCTGCTTTCATGATCCGATCAAGCTCCATTTTTGCCTCTTTTGATATACACAAGTCAAGGCTAGCTCGGCGCTATACATCCCTAATTTGTAACGTAACGTTTTTCCAATTGCAAGATTATTATTATTGTAATTAATACAAAATTTTGTCCGCAGGTGAATATCCTGGTCTAGGATAAAAAAAAAATTAATACAAAATTTTCAAAATTCAACATTATTTTAAAGTTTTAATTAACTGGATTATAAAATAGAGAATCAAAACTAAGTTTGAAAATTAATTCGATTTTCTTATTCATAAAGGCATTTACATCTCATATATGGCCTATTTGCTTACCATTTAAGTATCCTTTCTAAGTTTCGAGTGAAATAGTGGGGTTGGTGGTTTCATAGGCCTCCTATGGCTACAGGGGTATATACCTTGGTGAAGGTTACACATTTGCGATGTACTATATATGAAAACATTTTTATATAAATCCACTACAAGAAAAATGAAGTTTAGTGACGGAAATTACCAACGAAACATCTACACATTTCGTCGAAAAACTTAGTTAGTGACGAAATTTATCGACAGACTAAGGCGTCGGACAAACAACCGTAGGTAATAATTTGCGACAAATCACGAAATGTCCGTCGCAAATTTATCGACAGAAATTTTATGTAACCGTCGGTGAATATACCGACGACTATTATGTGATGTCTTAGGTCAATAAAGTTACCGACGGAAAAGATATGTCCGTCGGCAAACTTACTTATAGATTTGGTTATTCCGTCGGTAAATTGACGTTGTCATTACCGATGGTTATTAGTTATTTGTCGGTAAATAGAATAGATATTACCGACGAACTTTGTTTTTCCGTCGGTAAATTTACTAAAAACTCTTTTTTTAAATTTCCCTGCATTAAATTTTATTTGATGATGTTATGGTTGATGTATAATTGAAACAGTTATCAATTATCCGTTGATAATATTTTGATTTGTTTCAACATTTAATTTGTTAAAGTAGAAAGTTGATTGATGATATAAAGTAAAAATTATCTTAATTGATAATAAAAAATTATTTTGTACATAATAAGTATTTGTAATTCATATACAATGACTACAAGTACAGTATTTATTTGGTAACTGCAGTGCTCTAATTGTTGCGATGAGTTATTACACCTCTCCTTCAACTCATCTACCTCATTACGGAATTGAGCTATGTACTCTATCAACTGTTGCAACTGAGTTACCAATGTTTGTACTGTACTTCAAAGCTCATGGACTTCATTGGGTGTGGACCGCCTACTGGATGTTGCTGCACTCGATGTGGAGAATTGCAAATAACATGTGTTCGCAAATGAACCTAAGTCGAATATTTTTCCACGACGGTCCTTACCACCCATTGCATGAAGATATGTTTGAATCTCATTAACATCTTCAGACTGCTGAGACTATCGTTGAATGCTTTCTTGTACTTGGTCCTATCATAAGGTAATATTTATGTTAGTAAGTAATAATTATTAAGCATTAATATTAAAACATAAATTTCACATACATTTAATTTTCTACATCGGGTGTTGACGAAGGTCACACTGTTATGCTTCTTAGTGTGAGTGTGCAAAAAGAGTTGATAGGATGTAGGCTTCGTGCTCATAAACTTTTCCTACATTTGAATAAAATGTTATAAGCGAACTACAATTTATAACATTATCATTCTTCATAATATACATATTTTCATTCCAAAATTCACACATCAAATTAAATTGAAATACACCAAAGTAAAAAAATCAGAATATAAATATAAAGTGTAGATACTTACAAGTCTCTCTGCATGTTCACGGTAGGTAGTAAATCCTTCAGTTTATACGGGAAGACTCTCTCTCCCCCGACCCTTCACGTCTATTGGTAGAATTATGCTCTAAAATAGACATTGCCTCAGGTGATGTCCAATACTGTTGCCAACGACTCCATATTTGTTCAAAAATATAAGGCGATCATACACTAGTCTTGTGTATTGCACCAATAAGGTCTCGATAACGTATACATACTCATCTCTCCCATACTTTATAAATGACCGTGACAAATTCATAATCCCAAAATAATTCTTTCTAAAATAAAAGGAAAAACATACGATAAGTATTTATAATGTAATAATATTTATCTAAAATATATATATATATTAATTAAAAAACAAAAAATACTTTTTTGTACCTCAAACTCCTAATAGTAAAATTCCTTTGTCGTCTAAGAGATATTCTTCCATATATAACCCTCAACATCAATCTTCTTCTTGAATTTGGATGTCTTGTTTCTTGAGCATGGTCCAGATGGAATCAACCTAATATTAAAACAATTAATTTTATACCATTTTTAAAATTTAAACCTGTAACTTAATTATAAACATATGGTGTTTCATGTATTTTTACTTACAAATTGTTGACAATTGTGATGTAAGTTCTTCCATTAGCTTCCTCAGCTCCAGGCTGGAGGTCGCTTCTTTCATTGGTATCATTTACTTCTGATATCTCTGTCAGTATAGGGGTAGTGGATGATGTAGTAGCAGATACAGAAGGTGATGCCTCATCTGCAAGTGTAGTAGTAGCTGAAGGTATAACATCTGATTCAGCAGCAACTGCAGAATATGATGCTTTACCTGGATAGTAACTGGCTCCAAATCATGGTCTGAACCTTTGTCGCATAATATCTTGTTTTCTCTTTGGTGGCGTATTTCAACCTGAAATTCATATCTCATTCTTTGAATTAATATTTCACATTTTCATCATTACCATTATCCTCGTTTCGATTACATGCTTCTTGATTGAAATTAATATCCTCAATAAGTATTAGAAAACTATTTCCTATATCTAGTTACATATCCCTTAAATCATCATCCGACCTAACACTTCCAAGTTAAGTTATATCATATTTCAAGTAATTGGCCTTAGCTTCTTACAATTAAACTTGATTTCAATTCTAAGAGAACTATACAATAGATAACCCTTTTTCCAAACCTTACACACTCTTCTGTAGAAATCTTTCTTTAATAATAATGTCTAGATCACTCATTATAGTGTCAAATGGGGACAAATTGTTGAACTCAATACTAGTCTCAGTAGCTTCTCTTGGTGAAGAGCTATAAGACCTCTTTTTTTTTTCCCTTTTGTTATACGGGAAAGAAAATAAGTATAATATCTTATGCCCACTTTGATAGGGTCAAGGGTATAAATCTATTTGGAGGGGGTGGAAGCGTCCGCAAATGTCTCACAACGTCTTCACCCTTTCTTCTCTACCCATGGGTTTAAATTCACCATCCCCTTCAGACAATTGATGACTATTTCATCAAAATGTTCTCTTTTAATATAATCGACGAGAACCAACTATTATGCCTAAGCCAGAGCCAAGATCATCTATCTTGGTGTGTTTATGTTACTCTTATGACAGCTCTATCAAAATTAATGAACAACAAACATCAATTCTTTTAAGCAAACTACAAAAAAGTGAATTACACCAGATCTCATGTGTCCATGCAAAAGTTGGTGGTTGAGAATAAATTCCAACATTGGTGACTGTAAGCCTACTAAAAATATATAGGCATGTGGTAGTATGAAGGTTTTGGATGAGATAGCTGAAAAGTTGGTCACTTATCAGATCAGCATTCCTCCATTATCATTTGGTTGGGAAGTTAAAAAAAAAAATGGTGACATTTCAACAGTTTTGATCCAATGCAAGGAGACCAATATATGAAAGCTTATGGATAACTAATTGATTTCCTCTCTATGATCCAAAATCTCAATCTCTAGATTTACCTTAGATTCAGTATCTTTATTATATGTGTACCACCAATTATGAGCCTTTGGGTAATAAGTGGAAGCATAATTTTCCAACCTAAGGACTAGTGAAAGAACAATTTAATAGTCCGAAAGCTTCTTCTTGGTCGCATATATAATTCAATCATTTAACCAAGCCAATTAGAAACGATAAGATGTATGAGTCGAAACTAACAGGTACAAAATAGTTGTACGTTTTCATTCTATGAGCACAGCTATAGGAATAGGTTCCTTCTAAAAAGAGGTACACGTAGAATGGATGGCTGCAAGTCTGTTTGTTAGAACTAAGGCATATCATATTATACTATAATCTAAGCATAATGCATTACAAAAATATCAATGTAAGTTATATCATATTTTAATTAAAAAAACTAAAATTATGAAATTCATACTAAAAAAGAATTGAAAATAAAAAATTGAAATTATTTTTTCAAAGAAGAGACATTTCATCAAATACCTTACATATATTAGAAATTCATCCCAACATCATAACCAAAATCACGTCTTGTCCCTTCTATCAATATCATTTATACCTTAAAATTGTTTTCCAATCATAAAATACACAAATAAATGAAAGTAATCAAATACTCAAATTAACTTTCATCCATTATACGAAAAAACACATAACAGTGCCTACAAAAATACCTCAACTGAAGGACACGATGACAGTGGCTGGAGAAGACAACGCTGACAAGCAGAAGAGGGGTCTATGTCAGAGAAACCGGAGAGAAGAAAATTGGTGGGACCCGATTTTGGAACCAGACCCCAAATGAAAAAACCGAAAAACGAAAACGAAAAGTGAAACAATAGAACGGATCATAAACCCAAAAGTGGGCCAAAACAAATACGAAACACAAATCGGAAATCGGTTCCGGAAATCATAAAGCAGAAACTAAGGAAACAGATTCACAAAATTCTGGTGTCAAAGAAACCAAAACGATTCAATCAAACTTAAGGGCAAATTCCGACATCCAAGAACGCAAACTTTTTCTTTAAACAAACAAATGTGTCGCGGAACCTAACCTCGGAATCAAAAAACGAAAAACAAAAGCGGAAGCGAAATCCGAAGAAAATCAAATCGGATCAAAAGCGAAAGAATCAAAAACCCATGCGGAAGCCAAAGAAATCGAATTCTTAATGAGCCATAGAAAATTGAAAGGCTCGAAAAATCATAAAGCGGAATCTAAGAAAACGGATTCACAAAATTTCGACATCCGAAACGAGTACCTTAGAAAAACACCGCGTTGGAAACCATACGACACACTCGGTCTA
>JANIPN010000217.1:13062907-13078663 GCA_027478595.1 Erythroxylum anguifugum | reverse complement strand
ATAAATACAGTAGTAACCGGACCAGGCGGCTGAGACTGGGCATCTAGACGGACAATCGAAAAATTAATAATCCGGACCAAACCTGCTCTAATATAATATTAAAATTTTTAATATGGATAGAATGTAGAGCTCATTAACAAGAATTGAGCTTGAATTAACCATTACCAAAATAAATAATTAACCCTTACTATTTATAAACCCTTTAATATTTTCATGTTTATTCAATATGATACTCTAACATGTTTATAAATTATTTAACTAATTAATGATTTAAAATTAAATAATATATTCAAATGAATATTTATAAGGCACGTGGCGTGTTAGCAAGGCATCAAGCTTAAAGATCAATGGGTCGGGTTGTGAGAGGATCCATGTTGGTCATGCTATTGGACAAGTTAAAACTTAAAGGAATCCAATTCAAACAGACCCGTTTTTTATGGGCTCGAGTTAAACAGACCCTTTGAGTACTTGATTTCATTCAATTTTATTACTTACCAAATAATTATAATCCAAACTTATTTATGTTTTATTAAAATAAAGTACGCTGAATAAAATAAAATAAAATAAATTTAAATTTAAACTTTACTCAATTTTGCAATACTAATTCAAACATTTAAAAAATGATGCTAAAATATTCTAATTTTTAATTTTTAAGAAAAAAAAGGTCCGATGTTAATTTTTATGTTAATATGGATTATGTAACGAGCCAATTACTATTTTAACTATGTAGTTGCCAGGTATTGTATTCTTGGCACAGTTTTACGTCTACGAACAGAGATTTATACATGAAATTTTACTACATTTCTTGATTTCATGAGAATGGTATTTTTTTTTTTTGGTAAAAATGAGAATGGTATTTTCATATGGGCGACTCTAACACTTTCTACATTTATTGATTTCATGGGAATGGTATTTTAAAAAATAGAATGGTATATATACGAAAATAATAATAAAAACAATCCAGTTAAAAATTTCGTTAATATAAAAGTGTAAAGAGATTTAATAGCACACAGCCTTACTCTTAATTAGCAGAGAAGCCAATAAAAAATTCAATTCATTCCAAATTCAATAAGCCTTGCTTGAATTTATTAAATCTTGGGTTCGAGTATGGAGAGTCAATATGAAATTCAATACAAATAGCTCAATTTTTTTCTTAAAATGACTTTATTTTGCTTTAATTTTACAAACTAATATTATTTTAGTGTTTTAAATTTCAAAAATTCAAGATTTAAGTGATGCTATTTTAAAAAATATAATCTAAATATATTGTTTTGAGCTATTTAAATAAGTTTAAAATGTAATTTGAGTCAGATTTGATTGCCTCATGAAACATTTGGACTAATAATGGCAAAAAAATTCCAATCAAACTGGCCTGAAGTCAAAAAACATAACTTAAATTGATTGAGTTTGGATTTTTTTAATTTTGGACATAAAACTAAGTTGGAACTGCGGGTTTAAAATTTGAAAATTTTATATAAAACGGTGTTGTTTTAATTTTTTAAAATTTTAAAATAAATTTAATCAGACTCAATCAAACTCAAAGTTGCCTAAGTTTGATCGAGTTTTAAACTAAGTTCGCGCAAGTTCAAATCCGATCCGACTCCTTGTATCTTAGTTAAGACTTGACCCTTCTTAAACTGTTGCCAAACTCACTCGAAGGAAATCAAGACTTGGTTTTCACGCATTCAAACTCGACGCCACTGTACAATTGAGTCAAGCAACCCATAGGTTGGATTTACAGAGCAACGATATTGCTCAGGGTCGTCATTCTCCCCTCAGATCTCCCTGTCTCCCACAAACGTCAAGTGCTTGTACTATAAAGTATGACTCCAAGGTGAGTGCAAGTGACTCTGACTGGTAAATATATAGATCCAATCCATGACTTCTTCTTTTGTCAAATCAGTTAGGTATGTTGATCTTTAACCCAAAAATGCATGTTTCATGCCTCAGAGTGGCGCGCTTCTGACCCAAATTGTCATTTTTCAGAAGGTTCAATCACACGAATGCCTGAAGTCAACTTTTTCAGCTTGAAGTGTAGTTTGTGTACTTCTTTTGAACGGGATGATCTACTTACTTCTTGTCCCAAAAGGTAGAATCAGCCGCTCTAACTGCCCCCACACCCGAGCCTAACCAGATGATCTACTTACTTCTAAAATCAGAGGATGCACGACTCACACAAATCAAAGAAATCGGAATGATATGCTTTTTTTTATTTTTTTTGGATAACTCAGATTTCAGGCTTTGCCCGACTATCCTGAAATTTATGAATCATTCACTCAAACTTATAAATAGGTAAATCCAGGTCTAATCCTAGATAATATCAGAGATACCTGCTCCTAAAAGATGAGCTACTACCAGAAGGATTACATTACCTTAAATAAATGCTCCTCCTCTCAAAGCTCGAGCCCATAACTTTCACACAATCCTCTTACCCTTTCTACCGCTAGGCTATCCCGTGAAAGGCAGATATGCTCATTTTGAACTTACGAAATATGGTAGAAGAGTAAACTCCTCCTAATAATTATTCAATGGCAGAGAAGTAACATTTTTTTAAAAATTAAATAAATATATATATACACACGATATGGAACATAAAATGAAGAATTTCAAATGCATCATAATCAATTATAATATTGATTTTTATATATGCATGACAGAAACAAACATATTTCTTTGAATATTTATCAAGTGTACATATAGTAAATATATAATTAATTAAATATAAAATATTTTGAAAATACTTTTATTTAACTTAAAAAATCGGTGTGCGGATTGGCTCGCCAACTATAGCTATGATTTATCGCTAGGAGTGCACTGGCTCCTTGACCCTGTTCCTGATCTTGCGCCTTTGCTTTTGGCTGACATGGTGGGAGTTGCTCTCCCCCGAGCGACCCCGGTGTAGTTTTTTTGGCTTTGGCCCGTTTTCACATCAAAAAAAAACTTGAAAAGAAATTTAAATTAATATATAAAATATTCACTTGTAAAAATTGAATATTAAATTTTTAACTTCCATATTATGTCAATTATTTTCTTTATGTTTATTTAATTATTTACTTTTATCTTTATTTTAATTTAATATTTTTCTTAATTTTTTAGTTTTGAGTTAAGTTAGAGACTAAGTTGTTTTGCTCGAATTACTCTTACTTAAGCGTTGAAAATTTTAAGCAAAAACGATGTCGTTTTGAGTAAAATAAAGATATTTTCAAATTTTAAATTAAAAATTAATCAAATTTAGTCATCGGGCTTCAACTCGGACCCAATCATCCCTGTGTAAAGTGAATAAAGAAGATAAGAATCCTAGATGAATTTGGCTGGAGAGTTGAAAGTATCTTTTGGCTACATTTTAATCCCTTTTTTTTTTTTTTTGGTGTAAACCATCCGTTTTCTGGCACACAAAGGTAACCGACTAATCCGGACTCGCCACGGAAGCTCGCACTAAGCGGTAAATGGCTGGCCACAAGATGCTCTCCATTTTCATGAGTGGGGATTCAAACTCCCCACCACATGATTAAGGGGCAAGGTGAGCTTACCACCACACCACACCTTGTGGTTTACATTTTAATCCCTTTGACACAATTCAGATATGACAAACTTTTTTGTCCTATATCAAAGGATTTCTACTTTAGGGGTCGACGGCCCTGTCCTGAGAGGAGAACTGTAACTTGGTTAAGATGTCAAAAGAAGATAAGATTAACAAGAAGCTTCATTTATGAGGATAAGGAGTATCTGAATTCTGAGCCTACAACAAAAGCAACGTACAATGCATTACTTAACCCTCCTAAGGAAGCAATCAAGTGTTCTTATAAATTGGGACCATTTGACACCAGAAACATGTGAAAATGACATGCCACAAGTGGCTCTGTGACATTTACAGCCTGAACTCAGCTGTTGTTAGCTCATGGATTCGGGACCAGAGCTTTTCACAGCAAAATTTCAATATCAGAACTTCAAGATCGTCGGATGGTCAACAATCTGTATGTAGGATTGGTTTCTGCTATTGATTATTGTCTGCAAATCTTTTTTTTTTCCATGAAAGATGAATGAATTCTTCCCTACGCAATATTTTTCAACTTTAGACTGCTACCAGTTAAGAAATATAGTTATACATACTACAATATTAGAGATCAGCAGGCCAGCTCAGACATTGAAAAAGTTTGAAACTTTATACTCGATAGTGAAGCTAATAGCGCTGATGTCTGCCTCGTTATGTGTTGATCTACTTGTTGATGGTGTTATCTTTGTCCTGAGCTGAAAAGAAGCCAAATTGGTTTTGCACAGTCCAAAGTAAGAGCTTAGTTCCTGTTAAAATTCCGGAGATACGTCATTTTCACTGGGAGCAAATGAGATATTTCCTTTTGTTTTTGTGACTATTGGCAACATCTTTGGCCGGCAGCCTGGGTTCATGCTTTTGATTCCTACTTCTTGGTCAGGAAAAACACACGATTGCCTGTGACCCAGAAGCTGAAAAAGCTCCATAACTCCAGCTCTAATTTAAAGGAAACCCTTTTAATATTATGTATAGTAAACTCTCCTGTTTATCCGAAATTAAAGGAAATGATAACAATCAATTGCCTCGAATCTACGTCAAGATGTTGCAGGGCACTTAGTGCTACTGTGTAGTGTGATTGTAGAATTGGCATCCTCAGCAGTTTGTGCATGTGTATATGAACTAGTGCGCTTCAAAATTGACACATCCATTTCCAATTGCACCGTGTAACAAAAGAGCCACGGTACAGTCCCTTTAAAGTAGGGCCCTTCCACAACCATATATGTATAAATTGAATATTTTTGTGTTTTGCATACACAAGGAAAAGAAATTAAGCTACAACACTAAAGTAACGCTATAGGGTAAACTGCGCCATGAGCATCCCGGATGAGTAGCTCCTAGACTCCAAAAGGGGGCTCGAAGGATATGCAGGCCCGGCCGAAGAACGCCCACGAGACGATCCGCACGCCGGTTTGAAACCCGATCCGATTGCTTAAACATTCTTTATCACTATTAAAAATATTGTAACGTAAAAAAAAAAAAGATAATCTGTTTTTATTACTCTATATTTATTGTTTGTTGTGAATAAATATCTTATGAAATAAGGTGAGAAGAAAGTAATCGCCAAACTTCGGAAGGACAGATTTTGGTAGCACCGGCACATCAAAGGTGCATTTTTCTTTTTCAAGAACCTCATTTCCTGATTTCACATTACACACTCTTTGAAGAAACATCTTCTTTGTTATTGTCTTCTTCAAGCTCTAAACCTCTCTGCCAAAACCAAAGCCATCCCTTTTTAACATTCTGGTTCAGCACTACAGTACTCACAAACAAGTGGACCCTCCTGCTTCCGTACCAGGGCCCGGACATTAAGCGGACCTTTACACGTAATCTTCCTCCAACTCATTTTATAAACACACCACTCCTTCCTCATTTCACTTCACACCAATTTTGTTTTGTTTTTCCTCAATTTCTTTCCATCAGCTTCTCTCCTCTTCGTCTACGCATGAGTTTCAGGCGTTGTTCTTGTTAGCTATGGAGAGTCCAGATGTTTCTCCTCCTCACATGGATGCGTCTAGACCGTCCCTTGGCTTCCCTCTCGGCACAGCTCTGCTCTTGCTCGTCATCTTCAGCTTAAGCGGTATTTTCTCTTGTTGCTACCACTGGGATAAGGTCAGATCACTCCGCCGATCTTTATCCGGTGAACCTGATCCTGAGGCCGACATTGAAGCTTCACCTTCCAAGTCTAAACCTGCCCACTTGGTAATTTCCAGAAACAAGCATAATGATATGTCCAGTGTTTGCCTCAAACCTGTGACAGGTGTTTTCATAATCTGGTATCTGACACTTGACTATTTTGGGTTTTTGTTCTTCCCTTTTTTGTTTCCAGGATTTGAAACAAAAACAAAGCCAAAGCTTGCCAGTTCTGATGCCAGGTGATCAGATTCCAAAGTTCATAGCATTGCCATGTCCATGTGAACCGCCCCGAGAAGAGAAACCTGTTCCTGAACCTCAAAAACCGCCCAAATCGCCACGATTTCCTGTTCCTCTGTATTAGCAAAGCTCTGTGATGTCTACTGTACATATTGGAGATATAAAGATTTAATCTTTACATTGAAGATGGTAGGTGTACATCCATTGTTTACCCCAGTAGAGCAAAACCATTTCCTTTCGTGTAATACGTTTTCAGGAGTGAAAATACTGAAAAGAAACTGGAATTCCAAATTTCTCCTGCACTTTTAACTTTGATCCGTATTACTGGTGATTATAACTTCATACAAAACTTGTTCATGATTTTGTTTGAACTGGGCATGATCTAAAGTTATCGCCTCTGTTTTGGAGTACTACCTGAAGAGGTTCTGATTAAACAGAGTTGGTCTGCAGCAGAATTTACATTAATGATTCACGAAGACACTACTCAGGTCAGATCGGAGTAGGTTATTGTCATGATCTGCTTCTAGTTTTTCACGTTGCACCAAAACATAAAAGTCAAGAAAATGATGGCTTCTTCATTGATTGAAACATCGAAAAGGTGATCGGGTGCAATTTTTTCTGACAAGCAACTTGGAAAATGTGTAGAAGATGGAATTTTTGGTCACTCAATTTGTTAGATCTTTTATTGGTTCGATCTCAACAACATATGATATGCTCCTGCCTGAGTGGATGTTCCCAGCCAGAAGTGCGTTGCACTGACACGAACTTGTCATTTTTCACTCAGCAGTCAGCAGTCATAAGTTGGTATCTACTGTAACTTAAAAAGTTAACTTGCATCTTCCTCCACATGTATGCACTAAAGCAAAAGACAATCAAATCGCCCCAAGAGGTGGTCTGGGTGAAGTTAATCATTATAAACCTTCTAAATTCAAGAAGTTAAAATTAAATACGTAATTTACATTTTAATGTTTTATAATTTAAATAAATTTTAATATTATATTTAATTTTGTATATTAATTATATTTTAATGTTACTAAAATGTCAATATACATTTAACGAAATCAATTACTTTATAAAAGAAAAATTGCATACATTAATGACCCACCTTCGACCGTCGCAATCCGAGTGAGTGTGAACCGACAGAGTTGGTTGGGCAAACCTGAAACTATTAGTGGAATGTAACTCATCTTATGTAGTTATTAAGAGATGCGTAAAAACAAAAAACAACTCACATTTCCTTTGCTGAAACTCCCACTCTCATTAAATTCCGTTTAAACATCACAGAAAAAGGAAAAGGTCATGTGTAAAGTGTGTCAACATTAAAAGAAAAAGAAAAAGAAAAAGAAAAAGAGAAATAACCTAAGAATCTGGTCGTATATTTAATTAATTCTATCGTTTTGATAAAGAAAATAAAGATAACCCAAATTCCGTCTTGTCATTTAAAAAATAAAAAGAGGAAAATCAATTAAATTTATAAAAAAATGTTATTAAATATAAAAAAGTTTACTTTTTGGTAATAAAATCTTAATAATTATCTTTAAGACATTTAACAAATTGAACGTGGCTAATGTTACTGTAAGATGAAAAAAGGAAAGACCTAAAAAGAATTAGAAAAAAGTGATAAAGAATGATACGGTTTTACTATAACTTACAAAGAACGTGACTCTCAATTTAAAACTTTGACGTATTAAAATACGGGTAAAAAATGTTACATAAAGGGTCATTTTCTTTTCCATATGTCTTTCAAACATTTTCTTTCCAATATTATGTTGTTAGTGATTATATAAAATCAATTAAGTTGGCCTCACACAACAACTTAAGTTATTGTGGTGAAACGGTCACTTAATATGGCATCAAAGCCTTTATGATCAAATGGTCGTGAGTTCAAATCCTACCACCCACCTATTATTCAGCACAAGGTAAAGTGAGCCTGTGCAAGTTTCAAGTCCAAAGGGCTTTTACTTGAAAGAGTGTGTTGGTGAATATATAAAATCAATTAAGTTGGCCTCACACGACAGTTTAAGCTTTTGTGATAAAATGGTTACTTAACATATGTTTTATATTTAGCGTAAACATTTAATATACAGTACTTCTCTCGTAGTTATTTAGTTTAACTATTTTCTTATCTAGTCTAAACATTTTCTTGTAATGCCTTTTTTGTTTTATTTATTTACATTTTTTTCTTTTTGAATAATTTAAAATTATATAAAAATTCGATTGATTTGATTAATCGGTAATAAATTTTAAAGTCGTCAAATATTAGGCTACTAGAGAGGTCCCTACCACTCGAGGGCACTAAAACGCTGACTAGACAATCCATTAAAGAATAGAGAGGGACACTATCACCTCATGACCTAAATTTACTGTAGATGAGATGCTGATTTTGAAATCCCACCATTCCCAGTACAAACGCCAGTACTCGTTCCGTGATCAATGATAACATTTTGTTTGTATAATAGTTTCTACCTTGCTTTTGGAGCAGAAAGAAGTGAGCGACGAACGAACGAGAGGCTATATGCTCTCTCTCTCTGTTTCAGGCTGTGTCCCTACTTCTTCTGCTTTTGTTCAAAGGGTCGAGTGTCTTTTGTCTTCGATCTTTTTTATGTCTATCTCTGGCACCAGGTTGAGTTCCTTCCTTATTAGGTTTCGTTCAAGTTGGCATAAAAAGATATCTGATTCCAAAGTAACTTTAATACCCCAGTTCGGTAATTTCATCCTTTTCATCCTCAAAAACTTACTTTTGTCTTTGATTTGAAGTTTGGTTCAAAATCTTTGAATAAAAGTTTATGATTAGTGGCGGCACATGTTTCGATGAATTTTTGGATCGTGAATAAATATTTTTTTTGCCACAAAAATTTTTTTTTTAAAAAAAAGTATTTGATCGTAAAATAAAAAATCACTTCTTTAATAAATATAATTGTTTTGACAATCAAAATTTAATTTTTTAAGAAACTCAAATTTAGAGTTGTTCAAGAAAGCGTTTTTTAAGTAAATTTTTTATATCAATTAATGAGCCTATTTTTAGTCCCTTTTATCTTCATATTTTTACACATAATACCTACAATACTCACAAACTTATCTTCCCGTTTATTACTTATTTAACTATTTACTCAACTTTGTATTTATTTTAGTACTTATATAATATTATTTGACTTTTTTATATGTTTTAATATTTATTTTCGATATTAGTTTACTTATCTTATAATCTATACAAAAGATTTGGTTTGATATAATTTAATTTATGTTTCATATAGTTTAAAGTTATATAATAATGAATATATTGTGCTTTGCATGTTGATTAATATACTTTAAATAATATTTATATGCATAAATAATTTTTTATTACAAAATAAAATATATTTAAAATTAAAAGTGTTTTTATTTTTTTGTTGTCAAACAGTATATTGTATGAAGCTCTTTAAAAAAAGTTCTTTTTTATATGACAATCAAAAAGTTATCTGATTTATTAAAAAAGTTCTTTTAAAAAAGATCTACATAAAAAAGCTCTTCTATAAAACTTTTATTGAAATAAGCTTAACTAAAAAGAGGCTTAGGATTATATTTAAAGTAATTAGTTTATGTTTAGAATTTGTCTGATACACATTTAAAAAGTTAGGCAGTTAGCACTTAGCACGTTCATTTAAAGAGGAAGATAAAATCACAATAGGTAGGAAACTAGGAATCTCGACAGCATTCAACATAAACCTAAACACATTAATATAATGTAACTGTGTTAAGACTTGGGCGATGGGCATAGGTATGGAAAGAGGCGTGAGGTTTGGACTGTCGTTCCCAATGCCTAAAGCTCAGGTGCGGTCTCAGGCTTGGATTTACTCTTTTCTCTTCTCTCTCTCTTGTCTCTCTATCTTTGGACAAGTCGTTCGTAACTCTATCTTAGGACACGAACTTCACTTCTCTCACACACTAAACACAGTGTAGAGTTTTAGAGATTTGTTTCAACGATGATTCAAATCTTCTCTCTGCATAACCCTAACCATCTCTCCTCTGATGCTCCTTTCCTAATCTCAATTTCAAGCAGGAGGGGATGTAAAGTTGATGCAGAATGGGGACTAGGGTTCCGGTTCAACATTACAACCTGAGATCAGCCACTTCCTTCATTGGAAGCTCTCTGCATGATCTCAACTCCTCCGATTCTCGACCTCCTGCTCCTGCTCCTGCTCCTCCGCGTACTAACATCGACTCTATTCGTGAGGGTGACGCTGCTGATAGATTGGAAGCCAACGATGATCCCACTCCTGTTGTAAGACTTTGTCTCTTCTCGTTTTTTCTTTTGTTTTGTTGCGTTTAGTTGTTTGTTTGTGGTCAGCTCCGGGTACCTTAACTCTGGGTATACTCAATTTCACTTAAAATAGTGTTCTTTTTTTTTTTTAAATAAGTGGGTAATTTTCTAGGACTGCATGCACGATACATATAGAAACTCCTTGCAACTTGATGCTGTTGGAGTGGAAGAGGATCGTTCAAGCTTAGAGAATGGTGGGACTTCTAGAGGTGGTGCCTATGACATTTTAACAGCTGATGGTAGAGTGACACATATTTCTTGTCTTCATTGGCCTTAAAAAGATCTCATTTTTTAATCTATGTATCAAACTATTCTTGCTCAAGTTTGTCCTTGCATGTAATTAAGGTTCTTCATTTTCATTCGTCAACCAGATGTCTCACCTATTGAATCCGCAAGAGCAAGGTTTTTGCAAATAATTGTGGATTACTTCATCAGTGATCACGTGATTGAAGTGGCTGATAATGAAGGTGAATATGTTACTCATCCGGCTCAAGAAAAATTGGGTAAGAGGAAATCTGGGGATGTGCAGTATGAGGGTGACCCAGGATTTTCTTTGCCCTTGATGTACGTTGCAAATATGTATGAAACACTTGTCAATGATGTAAACATTAGGCTGGCTTCATTGAATGGTATTCGTGATAAAACAATTGGAGTAGCCCTTGAAGCAGCTGGTGGTTTGTATAGGAGAATGACCAAGAAGTTTCCAAAGAAAGGTATAGAAACTGTTTCTTCCTCATGGACTTGTGCAGTTGAAATATTAAAACATGTTTGCTTAGGTTTTTGCGCTACAAGAAATGACCTCATTCTTTGCCTTTATGAAAGGGTTGGTGGTTCATGTTGCACCAGTTTATCTTAGTTATTAACTCTTAGATCTCGACATTTTTTTCCATGCCATAGGACTTTTGAGAGATGAAAGACTTTCTTTCTAGGTTGTTCCTTTTTTGTTATTTATTCTGAAACAAGTTCATTTCATGTTTTGTCCTCAAGGTTCTTGTGTGTTTAAAAGAAGAGAATTGGCAACTTCTCTTGAGACGAGAACTAGATTCCCTGAACTGGTAATCCAAGAAGAGAAGAGAGTTCGCTTTGTCGTTGTCAATGGTTTGGATATTGTTGAGAAACCAAATAATTTGCCCGTGGAAGATGCTGAATGGTAATTATCTCTATTGAACTTTAAATTATTGTTAGTTATGCAGATCTCCGTTGTCTTCAGTTTTTGAGCTTAACTAATTCCTATATTCCCTTTTCATTCTTACAGTCTTAAGAAGTTCATTGTAAACATCCCATAAGCATGTCAATGTTCACTTGCAGTATTTGTTATCTGTATAAAAATTCAGGCTGGACACTAATTTGATTTGATGCATGATAAGGTGATGATTTTGCTTATATATTATGCAAAAGTGTGATATATATCTGCAAATCCAAAGATTCACCTTGGGGGAACAGGTGCAATTTTTTGAAGTTAGGGATACAGCCAAAAGGGTGGGGGAAAGAATTTTATTTTGGAGTTTGTAGATTCAAAACAAATAGAAAATCAATGGGAAGGCAGGAAGCAAAATCGTTAATCACTACAATGTTAACATGTTACTTCATTGCAGATGCAAACTATTGTAAGACCTTCTTTTGCTCAAGCTATAAGGACGGATACATGCATTAACCTTGGCTATGTGGTCTGATGGCTAAGATGCTAAATTGATTCTTCTCTTGTGTTTTCATTTTTCTTCTGATTGAAACTAGTTTGCGATTGAAGTTACACAATTCTTGGCTCCGTGTGAAATAGAATATTTGAGGTGTTTGTATGTTTGCATTGTGCTTCCATGCGTTTCATTCGGAATCAACTACATGGAAATGTTGATACATGTTAACGGTAGGAAAATTATGTGGTTGGGTGATAATTGATATTCAGTTATATCACAGGTTTAAACGATTGACTGGTAGGACTGAAGTGGCTATCTCTGCTCAAGACTACAAATTTTATGCTCCGAGGCACAAAGCTAGACGCGTGGTGTCCAACATTCCTGGTTTACCTGTGAGTTTTGACTCATTCTCTGAGTTCAATAATGCATATGTATGGGGAACTAAACTTTAGATTGAAGCTGAAGTGTACAGTCAAGTCTAAACCGAGTTTGAAGGAGTTGCATTTACATGCTTGAAATACTTTTGACATCACTTACAATATTGGAACACCAATATCTATTGAGAGCTTAAACACTTTTATATTATAAACAGCCTTAGTTTTGAATATAAAGGTGATTGTCTTCATTAAATGATGTTCTCAGGCACTCAGTACTGATAATTCTGCACTGGTTGCAGCTCAAGGATTTCGTTCTGTAAGTGATTTGAGATTTAACTCACCTTTTAGCAATTAGCATGTGCTTCCTTTATGTGGATTTATGAAATGTTTTGGTTGTACATTAAATTATCATGTGTACATATTATTTTGGGCCTAACTTTTGGGCTCAATTGTTCTCAACTATCAAGAGCCATGAGTGAAAAAATTGCACTTGGTTGAAAGCATTTGAGATTGGTCACTTTTATCACTTTTTGATGGTTTACCTTTTGTAGGCACGAACTCAACTTGACTAAATTCTTGCGTCCAAACTGTATGGATTTGGTTAATCGAGCTTTCATGTTCCAACTAACTATAGGCAGCACATTCTGGAATTAGAATTGATATAGGATTGCAAACAGGTTGTATGAAATGTAGTCTCAGATGTCTAAAACTGGAAGATGATTTTGAAATGGAAAGAGTAAGAAGCGGATCGGAGGTGCATATAGTACTTGCTCCAAAGCTGGCGATAAACTTGAACTTTAAATCATTTAATTTGTTAGTTGTGGGGAGGGAGGGATGACTGAGTCTTACTTGGCTCTAACCTTGAATTTCTATAAATTTGAGGACAGTTGCTTTGTATAGAGTTGGTTTTGAATATATTTGTGGTTGGTAAGAAATATACCATAACATGCTTGTTAATACACAGCAAAACATTTGCACACATTTCAGGTACCTTAGACAGGATCAGGAAATTTATCATGTTACAACACTACTGGGTTGAACTACATAATGAGCCCATTACCACTATTGCCGGAAAGAACAATTTTTGCCTAGTATATGTGCATGTAGTATTGTAACTCTGGAACAGGCTTGCGTGCAATTTCTTATAACAGAAAAAGAAAACTTTTAGCATCAATTCCACTGGTTGGAATTGAATTCACTTTTCATGTTTCTTGCCCTTTTGTTATTGCAGCCAGAAACCCAGCAGACGCCTTCTTCAAAGCATCATGTACAGGCGATGTCCCATCAGCCTCAGTTTCATCCTATTCACAACCATCATCAAAGTCAACATGTAACGCACTTTTCTCAAAACCATCAATGTGGATCACCATCACATATGTCTGACATTGCTCATGCAAATCAATCTCCTACCATGTCTCAACACATGGCTTACTTAGGAGGCCATGTTGGAGGGCGGTTACACTTAATGGTGAGTTTCCTCATTCCCTTTTCTCCAACTATTTTGAAATATTGAAACTTGTGATTGCCACTTAGGTAGATGTGCTCAAAGTTTGTGAAAATGCTTTTACCTGATTATGGTCCCTTTGGTAGAAATGCTAGGCTGGAGCTGTGAAATAATGATCTCCAAAAGTATTGCAAATGGAGTTCTTAAAACCTTAAATCAACTGCTTAGTGACTGCAACCTATAAGATTCCTGGCTTTACAGCAGGCAATACTGAGTTTATCTGCTTGATTAAAATTATCAAAAACTGCAAATTCATTTAATCCATTTTACTGAAAATTTGTTTTCAGTGCAGAACTAAAGTGTTTTGATCCTTTTATATGCGTGTAGAACACAAAAGCAGATAATAAATTGCATACACGCAGACAATTTACTATTGAAATAGATAGCCTGCAGAAATGCTTCTTCCTGTGAGTGGAGGTTCCCTTTAGTTGTAAGACTACTTTGGATGGATGGGAAATGTGCCCTGGGGGACGGGTGAAATTGTTATTGATTGTGAACTAACAGGTGATCCAAATTAGTGCTCAATGATGTGATTTTCCTATTAGTGTAGGCCTTCTAAATTGCTGAACTTGCAACTGATACATGAATAAATCTGGTATAAAATGTTATATGGCAAATTGTAGTTGACATATAAAAGCTTCTCTGATAACGTCATTTCAATTACTGTTGGGGTGGGTCCTGTTATTGAAACCATCTTTGATGATTGGTTTTTGTATATGTAAGATTGGCACCGGTTTGGTACATCTCATTACAACTACTAAGTTTCTGAAAAAGAAAATAGGAAAGGAAAAAGAACTAAAATCAAATGTCCTTTGATATTGAGACTAGAATAATTTTGTTGTTGATTCAAAGATATAGCCCAAGCAGACCAACATCTTCTTGTGTATATTTCAAAAATGTTTGATTTGACAGTGCTGGTATACATGTTCTAACGTTTAACTAATTCACTCATTGTTAGCTGCATGTTCTAATGTTTCACTTGTTCACTCATTGTTAACTGATTGCAGCCAACAAGCCCTGCAAAGTTTTGTGATGAATGTGGTGCTCCATATTTGAGAGAGACCTCCAAGTTCTGCTCGGAGTGCGGTACAAAGAGGCTAGGAACGTAATATTAATTTGTTGAAAAAATACCATCAGTAAAAAGGCCTGATGGATTCCGTTTTTGTCCTTTTTGTACATGCATCAAAGGGTAGTCTCTTTTCTTCCGACTTCCGATGAATATTTATCAGCACAGATGAATTGATGTTTGTCAATGGCTGAAAAATGCACACTATTTGCCATTTGTGGATACCCCTGTCTTAGGTCTATTCATCTTATCAAAGCATGCCAATGCCATTTCCTCTATTTGGGACGTTGTTACTGTTGGATCACCGTCCTTTCTGAAAGAGGTACTACTTGTTAGTTATCTTGGGACAATGTTGGATGTTGTATTGTCTTTGAAAGTCCCGTCGCCACGGAATAGGTTAAATTATTTAAATTCAGATTTTACTTAGTTTGTAATATAAAAACTACTAATTTGTTGTCAAGTTAACATTTTTAACTTTGCAATGTTTTAGGAAAGAAATACATAAAATCATACTGTATAGTGTTGCTATAACTGCCTTTGCTTGCAAGTTGCAACAAACTTGTACACCATGGGAACAGATCGTCGCCTGTTAAGATAAGGAGAAAGACTCACATGTTCCGTTTAAGAAATTGTTGGCGCCGGTAGTAGGAATTGAGAAACAAGAATCAGAGTGTCTCTTCCCACCATGATATGTACATGTAAAGATTGCATAATCGGTATTAAATTATGCGATTTTATCAAGTAGGCATTCATAATTATTTGCCGCCTTTGGACCGAAGTTCTACCCAAAATTATTAATTGTCAACAAGGTCAGTCATTCAACACCTACCCCTCTTGCACTTTCCCAAGCCAATTTGAAACCACCAAGCATCAACCCATCTTCTTCTTCTTCTTCTTCTTCAAGCCAATCAACCATGAACTCCACTCTAGCTGCTTCCTTCCTTCATCTCAGGAC
>JANIPN010000217.1:13044935-13057723 GCA_027478595.1 Erythroxylum anguifugum | reverse complement strand
TTTTACTCCTTTTTACTTTTTATGTGTCAAAAGCAGACTCTCGCGAAGACAAAATAGAGACAGGTCAAGAGTAGGCTTTGGATAAATGACCTTTTGCTTAGGGGTGAGCATTCGGGTTAATCGGGACAAATTTTTACTATACGGGTAAAGTTTAAACATCTTACCCAACCTGAACCCAAAATTTCATTACCCGAACTCACCTGGCTCGATCGGGTAATTCGGGTAAATCGGGTAATTTTGGGTTACCCGAATTTTTTTTGGTTCTCTTTAAAAAATTACACAAAATAACTAAATTAAATTACATTCTCATATCTCATTTGAGATACATAAAACAAAACAAATAGTTGAATTCACTAATAATATAACCAAATATTTCAATTAATTAGCATGATTAATCTGTTAATTCTATAAGAAAAATAACGAAATGTATTTTCATAATTCTTTTAAACCTAATTCGGGTAATTGGGTAATCCGAATTTTTTTCGGAATTACCCGTCCCAAATCGAAAACAATTCGGATAATACCCGCCCCGACCCGATTTACCCGTATTTTAGCATTTTATTACCCGAATTAATTCACTGGCCCAGCCCGAATAATGCTCACCCAGTAGCGTAGCTACAGCTTTGGGAGGGTGGGCACTCAAATTTTTATTTATTAAAGAAGTATATATGCATATAGAGGTTGCCCACCTAAAAAAATGTCGTTGCCCATGATGAATTAGATAAAAAAAATGTCGTTGCCTCCCCTTAAACAAATTCCTAACTTCGTCACTGTGCTCACCCCTACTTTTGCTTTTGCTCAAGTCGAGCTTGATGTTATTTAACACCAAATCGGAAATCAAAAACAACATCAATACTTAGCACTTTGCGAAGATTAGGAGGTCATACATCAATACTTGCACTTTGCGAAGGTTAGGAGAAGGTCGTTATGTAGCATTTTTTGTGTTTTACAAAGAGATTATTTCGATAATATGATCCTGTAACTTTCGAGTTACGGAGAAATAACTTTACCGATTAAAAATGGCATCCACCCAAGCAAACCAACAACAATAAAATAGAAAGTGAAAAGGCAAAAGAAATAAAATGTGGGGAGGAGAGGAGAGGAGAGTCCACAATAATTGGCATCAAATGCTTGTGGGGATTCGCACTGTTGCTGAATTCCAAGATCTGAACGTATATTTTATTTATAAATGACTTTTCAGGTACTAAAAGGAGGAGGAGAAGAAAGAAAGAAACCAACAGAAAATCCATTTTTTTCTTTTCTGTTCTATAAGCTATCGGTGAAGAGGCTCTGCCTAGCCTCTGAGAGTGAGCTGCTATCCCTCGTTTGTCTCTCCGTAGAGAGTTATATCCCACGAAAAGTAAGAGAAGCGACACCCCATGTACGGTGTGGTTTTGTTTTGTAGGTGTTTGTGTTCTTGTGTGGGAGGGAAGGAGAGAGAGAGACAGGGAGAGTGGGTGCTGCTGAGTGAGCAAGTAGCAAGCGTTAAGTGATAGAGAAAAGCCAAAAGCTTGGGGTGGCTGAAATAACCCAATTAGAACTTCGTCGGAAAGTAGAGCCCTCAAAAGGTAATCCCACCCCCACCCCCACCATCTTTCTTCTTTCTCTACAATCACACACGTTCCTTCTTTTTATTTTCCTTTTTTCTTGTTTCTTGGGTTCTGTTTGAGGCTGTCTCTTTTTCTTTTTTTGGTGTCATTTGGAGCTTTGTTCTTTGGACACTGATTCATTCTGTCAGAAGTACATCCCATGTTTTTCTTTTTGAGGGAATCTAGGGGTGTGTTTTGTGGGGTTTTTGAGATGTTCTTATGCTTGTGTTATTACCTGAATTTCCCTTTGTTTTGGGTGTTAAGTTTTTGGCGGTTGCTTCAATTAGTTATCTTTGTTGTAGTTATTTTAATGATTTTGAAGGTTCAATTCTTGACCATTCTTATTTTCTATGAATTTTAATTTCATTTACAGAGTTTTTGGGAACTAATCCAAAGTGGGTTACATATGAATTTGAATCTTCTGGTTGATTTCGTCGATGGGTTTTGTCGGGTGAGCATGGCGTTGTAGAAAAGAAACAGACCTTTTGGATAGGAAAATGGCTGCGGAATCAAATACAGGGTTTCTTCAAGGTGGAACCTTGAATTCCGCTCTTCTTCGACATGCTATAACTTTTCAATCGGCCGCAATAAATAGCAACTCTGAGTTTAATTCTATGGGGCGTGACTTTGGAATTGGTAGAGTTAGCTCTTCTTCGACGAGCATGATGATTCCTGGTAATTCAAGCATGATTAACAGCAGTATTGGATTGGTTCAGGTCCAAGCTAACAATTGTTCTGGTTCTCCTCTTGTTCTTGATTCTATTCCTGAGTTCAAACATGACACTGGCTTGGCCGTTGAGTGGTCAGTTGATGAACAATACAAATTAGAGCAAGGCCTTCTCAAGTGCGTAATTTCTTTCGGGGTTGCCTTCTTTTTTCATCTTTTCCATACTATACTCTTAAACGCATCTTGTATTTTGCATGTATGACTTTTTTTAGTAAGCTCTGTGAAAATCACTGAACGGTATCCTTTCTATATGATCTTAATTCAAAACTCAAAACCTACCCTTCAGGAAGGGAAAACAAGCGAAAATTTAAAAGTTGAATTCAACACGGCTTTAGATTATATGTTAGTGTGTGCAAGTGTTACTGTTTTGCTTCACTGGCACATAGTGGACAGGATACGTTAAGATGGGTATTTATACTGGCTTTTTGAAGTATATGATGCCTATGGATTGTTGGGGAAGTTCTTCTTGCGCAATGGTTTTGTAAATCTGGAGGTGCCTCATTTTTAGTGGATCTTGGATTTCATACTCCCCGGTTACTGTCTGTGGTGAAGTAGTCGGTATCTGGGTATCAAAGTTCTAGCTCTATTGATTCAAAAGTATGTTGTATTTGCCTTTTCAGATCACACATATAGAACTTTTTGCTTGTAGCTTCCAGTTATGATCATAATTTGGTAAACTGATTCATAACATCTGTATCCATACTGGCCATTTGATCAAGATTTTTGTGATTTGGTTGATACAATATTCTAGACAAGTTTTTATAGCATGTTTGTCTTACAGGATCTTAAGTAGAATTACTTTTCTGAGTTTGTAGTTTAATTTACTTTTTCTGGATCTCTTTATACTTCAATACTCAGATATGCTGATGAACCAACTATTATGAAGTACATAAAGATCGCAGCCACATTGCGTGACAAAACTGTACGTGATGTTGCATTGAGGTGTAGATGGATGACGGTAGATTATCTTGTTTTCTCCTCAGAGATACTGTATTTTTGATGCTTTATTAATTCCATTCGACTGCCAAAATGTTTCTGCTTTTGATATTTTAAATCTTTAATGATTTGGCTGCTTTTGATATTTTAAATCTTTAATGATTTGGCTGCTTTTGATATTTTAAATCTTTGATAATGTGGTTCTTTTATATTTCTTATATTTTTTTAAAAAATTCATAACCTCAATTTCCTATAGAAGTTATGTTGCAATATCTGCAAACGTCAGGTTCTACCAAACTCAATAGTTCATTAGCTAATTATTATTATCTTTTTCTTTTCTCTTTCTTCCCTCCTCTTCTCTATCTCTGTCCCACACATTTACTTCCAGATGGTTTACATGTAAACTGCTGCTATTGTTTGCTGCCTTAAAAAAATTATTCTAAATGATACCTTTAATGGGGAGGTTCAAATAGTAGCCATTTAGTGTTGTAGAAATCGAAAGTAAAAAAAGAAATGATTAACAATGGATATTATGTTTTTTTATTTTTATTTTTTGTGTCTCTCCAACAGAAAGTTTAGAGTCACCAAATATTTTAGCATTTGCATCACTGCAAAGGAACTAAGATCAGTCTATTCGATTATGATGTAATGCTGAAAACCTTTTTGATGCAGGAGCTGGATTAATTCTAATCAGTTTTTTTAATAGGGAATAAATATCAGAGATTTGATTCCTCATCCAATAGGTTCAGTTTTCTCGTGTTTTTATTAGACTTGGTTTCTAATATTTACTAGTTACATATCCTTTTCATAGTTAGTTCCTAATAGGACAGATGAACATAAGTTTACTCATTTTTTTAGGTGAATTCTAATAGGACAGATGAACATAGTTTTCCTTGGACAGCTATATATCTTATTATTTTTTGTTTGAATTAAACATAGTTTTCCTTGGACAGCTATGGACCAACATCTATTCCAGTTCTAATAACCCAGTTTGAGCTATTTGTTTGTTAAATCTGTTGTTTTAACCCTTTTCCTTACATCAAGTGGTGTTAGAGCAATAGTTCTTATTCACTTTCAAGGATTTTAGCTTAGCAACTATAATAGATCATGGTAGACGTTGTTGTAGAGATAACCAGTCACAACAAACAGATATGGTAAGCTTCGACGCATGATTTTAGGCTTAACTCGGGTTGTACAGGCCTTAAGATGTCAGGAATCTATGAATAGCCTGGGAAGAATTTGGAAGGCAACTACGAATCACTTGAAAAATTGGAAGCTTCTGAGACTGGGGAGGCAATGGAAGAAGATAACCGAATTGGATTCACATATTGAGCGGCACAAGGTGGATTGGTAGAACGGTTGCTCCATGCCCTTGAATTGAATGGCAGAGTAATCAAGGTTGAAGTTACCGATTTTCATGGTAAATTGCATGTGAAATATTATTTAGATTGGGAGGCTAGCTTAGAAACTCTTTTTGAATGGGAAACCATGGAAGAACGATGAAAGGGGCTGTTCGAAGATTAAACTGAAGGGTACTGCACTTCAACGGTAGAAGGGAGTTGAAGAGCAACATGCACGAAAAGGCAAGCCTTTTCAACAGTTGGAAACAAATGAAAATGAAGTTGCGAAAACAATTTTTGTCAGCTAATTATACAAAGGAGTTGTACGAGAAGTTTGATTTTCTGCGGCAGGAAACCATGTCAGTTGAGGATTACACATCTGAGTTCAACAAATTATCCATTAGAGTTGGATGGAGCAAGAACAGTGAACAACTAGCTTTGCATTATGTTGTTGGTGTAAATTAATCTATTCGAGATAAGGTGGAAGTAACTAATTTACACAATATTGAGGATGCTCGACAGTATGCTTTTGGCTGCTGAAAAATGTGTTATGTCATGGTGCTATGAAGCCCACTCATGGAAGCAATTGTCATGGCAATTTGGGAGTTGGACATGCTTCTCAAATGAATCAAAAAAATTGGGAGCTACCACAACCAGCAAGGTCGGTGGTAGTGCAACTACTGGTGAAAGGGGAAAATGGCAAGAGTACAGTGTCATATATGGCAAAAGAGTGCTGGTTCACAGGAACTAAAAGTGGCAGCAATGCCCAAGTTCAGTGTTTCACTCGTGGAGAGAAGGGTCACGTTTCTTTCACTTACTCACAACGTAGGGTAAATTGGCTGAACTTGAGGAAGAAATAGAATCAAATTATGATGAAGATGATGGAGAGATGGAGGATGTTGAAGTTCAGCCAATGAAAGGGGAGTCTATAGTGGTTTGACAAGTGATGATTAAGACGATTATTGAGGATGACAAGGATTTAAGATGTTCTTTTTGAAGACAAGTTGATTGTGAGGGAAGGTTTATGATTTTGTTATTGGTAGTGGTAGTATGGAAAATATTATTTCAAAGGAGGATATAGACAAGCTGGGGTTTTCAATAACTTAACATCCACATCCATATAAAATTGGTTGACTAAAGAAAGGGCATTGACTACCCGTTGCATCTCAATGTTTGGTGAAATTTTCCTATGGGAGACAAGTTGAAGGGTGAAGCTTTATGTGATGTGGCACCAATGAATGATGGGCGTGTTCTTGCTGGTAGGTCATGGTTATTTGACCATAACATGATTCACAAAATGACACGTTTTCCTTTTATTGGATTAGTAAGAGGCCAACTTTGTATCCTCTTAAATAAAAGGGTATGCACTGACCAGGTAATGTCAAAAGTAAGAAAGTAGGTGACTATGTGAAGAATGTAAGGAGAAGGAACATGGAAGAATTGGAACTGATCTAACTTCTGATTATTTGTGTATAATGAAGGCTACAATGATTCCAGTGATTACAAAATAAACTTGTGGATGTGATGGAAACATGAATGACAATTTACTAATACTGCAGTATGGTGTTAATAAGATTCTTGGTGATGGTATGCATGCTACTCAAAATAATTGATCAGATTCAGTTAGTTTCGGCAACAAATATCTCTCCAAATACATTCATGCAATTTATGACTGAGGCTGCTGAAATCATGAAATATGAGTATCATAAGAGGTTGCTTTGCTGAATGGACAGAAGACACAAGGTACTAATTATGGACCAGTGGAGGAAATTCTGTGAGCTCATCAGGAAGCCCAGTATAAGGTTGCATATGCTTTGAAATCTCTTGTCATCTGGTCTTCCGCTAATGAAATTACCGAGTACTTCCATGGGCCTACTTATCAGCTATGTTCTATCATAGAAGATTTGTGTATTAGCTTCTGTCGGCTTTTAGACAAGATAGGCCTTAAACAATCTGTTAAAACTGAATTTTATTCGTAGGGGCAAATTGAAGGAAAAGGTTTCTTATCCTCTTAGAGTTCCACACCCCTTAGTTCTGGCAATCTGTCAAAGCCGAATTTTATTTGCAGGGGCAAATTGAAGGAAAAGGTTTCTTATCCTCTTAGAGTTCCACACCCCTTAGTTCTGGCACTTCTCTTGGTTCGTGATTAGTTGCAAGAGATGCTATAATGAATTTTGCTGCTGTTTTACATAGCATCTTTCAACGTCAAGAAGAGTTAAAGTCAATGGAGAAATGTGAGGAAACAAGAAAGGCACTTAGTTGCAAAAGTAGGATATTTGAGGATTGAAACATGAACATGTATTTGATTTGGTGTCATTACCACGAGAAGCAAGGGTGAGTTATGAAGGGGAAGTTTTTTCTGACCATATTCAAAAGATTCATGAAGGCCTCCCTAAACGACAGTAATTCAGCCTATTCTTTTGCTGCAAATTAACATTAATTTGAAGGTGAGCAAGTGTTTATGCACTTGAGGCAAGAAAGATTTCCTAGATATACTGAACCTACGATTGAAACTCAAGCTCAGCAGCTGCCCCTTGCAAAAGGTACTTAAAGATGTATTAGATGTCAAGGAGGCACAATCAAGGCGTGGCAATTCATTTAGAAGATCTTTGTTAAAGTGGCTGAAAGCACTTGGATTGCTAAAGACGAGCTGAAACAAACTGATTCAGACATTTGACAGGAATATGTCAAGTTCTACTCGTCAAAGCGAAATTCTTCTCAAACCCGAGGTTGATGCCAGGCTGAATTAATTCTAGATTGGAATATGGAACAAATTTTGGACAGATTTGATTGGTCGCCCAATAGATTCAGTTTTCTTGTGTTTTTATTAGACTCTGTTTCTTATATCTTATTAGTTAGATAAAATTTCCTTTTGATGGTTAGTTTCCTAGTAGACATGAAAACCTAAGTACCTAGAAATTAGATGGCAACCTGATATCTTGTTATTTTTAATTTGGAATGGACAAAGTTTTCCTTGGACATCTATAGTCCTACATCCGTTCCAGTTCTAATCACCCAGTTTAATCTATTTGTTTGTTAACTATGTTGTTTTAACCTTTTCCCTACATCACTTCTGCAGAGAAAGAGAAGGAAAGCAGAAGAATGCCATTCTGGAAAAAAAATCAGTAATCGTAAGGTATTTATCATTCTTTGACGAATAAACTTACTCTTTTCTCTTTTTGTTGTGTTCTGTATGTGCTTTGTTCCATAGTTGAATGCATTGAAATAATAAAGTTGCAAATATATTGTTTAAGCAATTCACTCACCACTGGTATAGGGGTCCACTGGTTCAAACAAGACAGAGCAATCTGGTTGAAGATCTTAGAGTGAAATGGTTGGTTGAACTGAAACAGAAGGGACCCAGATAGTGAGCTGGTTCAGGAAACACCCATTTTCATAATCGACAAATTTTTAGTTGAAAACAATATCTGAGAATTTGTACATATTTGATTTTTTCCTTTGTGAACAATTTAAATTCTTCAAATATGATATAAAATTTTAATTGACTGATAATGTTTATTATTTTATGTTAGATTTCTGAGAGTGTGCAACCTCCCCTGCTCCAGATTTTCATCACTGGAATTATACAATTATTGGAAGTTACAAAATGCCAGATTATGTGTTATTACAAACAGAAAACATGAGCAATGTAGGGTAAAAGGAAGGAGGGACAGAATTAGCAATCTTTTCTATGTATGGTGCATGCATCACAATACTTTTCTAACTTGTATAATAGAGATCAGATACTTGGTCTATGACATCGATTTACCTCAAGAGGCCAAATCTCTAGGATTCAACTAACACTTAATTGTCTCTATAGATAGGTATGGTTATCTGGTTATAAGTGCAAAATAGCCATTGATGTCCGTTTTGAACTACATATTGTATAAGACACTTTTTTAATATCCTTACCTCTTAGTTTTCATTTTCTGTTATCTCCAAGTTATCAACATAGGCTGGTGTTTGCTTTTTGACCAAGCTTAAGGTGCCATGCCATGTTAAGACATAATTCAACATATACTTTGTTTTTCAGTCAACTTTGATTTCACAATCTTCTGGGGATTTCAGTATGTAGGATGTCAAGTATCAGTTATTAAGCATCTTGATGTTTATCATTCTGTACTCAATTTGTGTAGCAATTGCAAGGATCCATGAGATTTGCTGGTATTGTGTAGTGCTTTTGTTTGTTATTGCAACAGAGTTCTAGTTATTGTTGGCATGAGTGTTTGTGCTAAGATTAACTAAACTGGGTTCTTAGAATGATAATTTTCTAATATAAGCAGTGAATATCTGATTTATGCTTTAGTTCATTGAGCCAATTATCGTGCTTAGGATGCCATATTGATTTAAAAATCAGTATCCTCAAGATCGTGCTTCTTCAGGATAAGATGGTGGAATCATCTTCAAAGATGAATTTGAGTTCTACTGTGCCACAGAGCATGACTGGTTATCGTCTGCATATGGACCAGAGAGAGCCTAACTTTTTTGAAGGTAAGAATTAACAGCTGGAACATTTCATTAAATGTACTGTTGAGTGTGTGCTTTTGCTGTCAATTTTCACCTCTGTATCTCTTTCTCAGGCTCTTTATTTTTTAAGTTATCTAGTTATACCTTCTATACTACTGAACCAGTGCCATAAAGAATATAACTTTGCATAACAGAGACAACTGGCACACAGATTCAGAGCATTATGTGTCCTAAGATATAACTCTTGGCCGTTGTTTTTCTGTCATTTTTTCTCTGAGTAGCATAACCTTGGAGTGGTGAACTCCCGGGATGCTGATGGAAATTAGTTCAAGTTCTAATATGGAAATCTAATAGTTTGCTTATTCTTTTTTGTCCTATATCGGACTCATTTAGTTATTCCTTTTACAAGTATCAGTAAGGTAAGGACTAAAAGTCTATGCTTCAATATCTGAGCTGCAGTATTATTGTCTCAGTGCTTCTGTTGAAGCTGAGGACAACTGGTCTTGATCTGAATGTCCTTGGTTCTCTTTTGTGGCGAGGATACTCTTGTATTATTATTATGACCCTTTTGCTAGGAGGCAGTTTGACGTGGATAGCAGAGCAATTTAAGAGGGGAAAGTTTAAACTGAAGAGGAAATTATTTGATTGTGAGTTTCAATGCTAAGAGATCTTGTTTGGCTGATTTTACAATTTGATTTGGATTTTCTAGGTAGCTAACCTACCTTTACTTGGTTCTGGTTCCAAAATATATAACCTTTTTACCTTTTCCAGCTATCAATGGACTGCCATGTTACGATTTCATACTTTACCTCACTGGCTACACCAACTTTTTGGCTGATAACTAGTTAGACTTCAAGACTGAAAGTTAGTTTGGTGCTCAATATGTTCAAAAAGAAATCGATATTTAAGTGACTTGTGTTGGATGCAGAAAAGGAGAGTGAAAAAGTGTTCATCGATTGGCTGTATTTGAATGTCTTGATTGCTGTATATAGTTCAATAACCCATTTTTTATTTTCTTAATTTTGTTCTGTATCACACCCTTTCTGTTTTATATACTCACTTTTCTGGAAAGCATCTATCATAAATTCATTTGATTTCTGAATATTTGGTTGAAAATAGGTTGTGTTTGTTGATGTATTTACTTACTCCTGTGTCTCAGGAATAAATCGTACAGCTAAGCATCTCCTGGAACAGAATGCACAAGCTTTTAGTCAAATTGCAGCTAACCTTTCTATGTTTAAGGTGAGCATGAGGTAGAAATACTCACTTTTGGATCAAGTACCAATGATTATTTGCTAAATCTAGCATTATTTTGTAACTGTGGTGCACAAATAAACACAGTGGCCTTGCTTTTCTGCACAGTTATCTTGTTGAGCATTTTTGTCTTAAAAGCATCCTATCATTTCCCTGATGAAGTAACTTCCCTCTTAAATGAAACACTAGATTTCTATAAAGTGATTTTAACATGTTTCTCATTGGTGAAATGAACACAATGCGGCTATTTTTTCCACTAAATAATGCCATAAAATGGTCTCATCTTGTCCTGAATTGTTGAAGAGTTTTAGGATTTCCTTAGAAATTGAATTTGAATTTCATCCATTATTTTGGCATTCTTTTATTTCTTTGGTCATAATAATCAAAGTGCTTTTCAAATAAATGAAGTAATTTCTCCTCCTTGGTCAAGAACCAATGTTGTTTTTAATGGTGTGTCCATAACTGTCTCTTAGTTGAAAGAATTATATCCCACGACAATGTCCATTCAGTCATTAGGTAAAATTAGTTAAGAATATTTCAAAGCATGGAACACCATTGCCTTCCTTCAACTGAAGAGTGGTCATCAATGTATGACTAAATTAGATATGAATATCTTGTCCATAGATGCATGCAAGAAGTCTGTTTCCACATATTCTGAAAACAAAGTTGTTTAAAAAGATAAGTGCCAGAATTACATGTACTCTTTACCTTGTAACATTGTTTCTGAATCAGTTTTTTTCCTCTTCATAGTAAAAAAGACCAGTTTTCTTGTGGTTCTAAAAGCATTTTAGATAAGCAACATTTGTAATGCCAAACTGTGTTTCATACAAATTTGCTTATCTTTCAGTGAAATGAAAATTGAGGATATTGTTTTGTTTGCTAGATGTAAGTAACTATACATCTGATCAACTGATTGTTTTTCTTATTTTGATGAACATCACAATATAACATCACAGTTAAAGTCTTTTAGAAGACTTGCTTGTTTTCTCATGTACTTTTATTAGCAACCCAACTCATGGTGGTTTTATATGATGCTTTTTACTTACAGTTACAAGATAATATCAACCTTTTTTGTTGCGCAAGGAACAATATTACTGCCATCCTCAATAAGTATGTGATAGCTCTATTTTCTTTTAGTTGGTCCAGTCTGTTGATTGGCACAATCTTTTTGTTGCTTATGCTGGTGAAAACCTTATTGTATCCTTTGCAGCATGAGAGACATGCCTGGAATAATGAGCCAAATGCCGCCTCTTCCTGTCGACATCAATGAGGATCTTGCAAATTGTATATTGCCTAATACCACACAGGTATTCTCCTTGCGATTTAATTCAGTTTATATTGGGATGAGCTGTCTTTAGACTGTCATTTAATTTGGTGCTTTATGGATGTTAGCTAGATTATACAAAAGAGATGCTATACACAGAGACAGAATCGCTGTGTATTATATGTTTAAGCAGATGAAAACAGCAAGCCCTGTTGAAAAACCTTTCACTGTCACTTATTTTCACTTTTTTCTAATTAGGTCTAGGCGCCTATGAAAAATGTTCAGGTTAGTTACATCAATTTCCTTCTGTTTTTTGCTTTTGCATCTCATATGTAGGAATCCCAATCCACAATCTTCACTTTGTGCACTCTATTGTCAATTTTTTCTCCTTTTTCCTGTGCGTTGAGGGGCTTCTAGTATTTTCCCGCCATCTCGCACTTTGGACTTTCTTGATAGAAGTAATAAATTCCTGTTTAAAGACCTGTCTTTAGCCTGCCCCGTCCTAGTATTGTAAACCTGGATCTGCTTCCGACAAGGCCAGATCTAGGTAAACCCTTGCCTGCAAATTCCAGCTTAGTTTTGGCACATATCTCTGTAAAACTGCGATCTGGGAATTCCAGCTCGTATAACTGAGCCGTTCACAAAATCTCAAAATGAAATGGTGTTGAAACTATAGGAGACAAGAAAAATCCTCATTTCTTGGCAAAGCTTACTGCTGAATTTTCATTCCTAGGACTCATCTGAGTTGACCCATAGCCCATAGATAGATTCCATGGCTCAGATCTCAAAGCATTGAAAATAAGTTCAATGAATTGATATAGAATGTATTTAATCATCCTACTTAAGAACTGTGCACATTTGAGGCATTGGCCTCACGATTTTCTAGTACTAGGGCTGCGTATAGTTGCTGTCTCCTATATGCGGAGATGAAACAGAACAAAAATTTGGAAACGGAACATAACAAAAATTAGAGACAGTGAAGTATTTGGTTGTAATGGACAGAACAATAAAAACTGTCTCCGTCTTGAGGACAAAAATGTGTTTGGTTGCAGTGGACAGAACTTAAAAATTGTATCAATGACGAAAATACCCCTGCTCTTTAATATGATTAGAAATATGTAATTCATTGATAATTTTAGTACAAATGACTTGTATTAGTTAAAAAGTTAACAAATAATAATAATAATAATTAAAAATTAATATCGAATAAT
>JANIPN010000217.1:12946525-12963647 GCA_027478595.1 Erythroxylum anguifugum | reverse complement strand
GTGAATTAAGAAAAATAGAAGAAGTTATCGGTGTTGTTCATATAAGCCGAGATATGGCTTTATGGTGTTGATTTGTTAAATCAAAACTGAGATTACTGATTATTTATGTTTCTACATCTAGTATTGCTCTGCTCTTCCTTCATATGCACGTAGATTTGATATGGGTTAGATTTTTGGAAGTTTGAAAAAGAGAGATTTTAGGAGAATAGAAAAGATAGAATTAGAATAGGAAATGATTTGTTTTAATTGGTTACTCCTTTTATTGAATATTCAACACCTATTTATAACAATCCAAATCATCTAGGAAACAAATAAGCTTGAACCCTAAGTATCTAATCCACTACTCATAGTGGCTTAGAAAACAAGAAATATAAACAAATCATAAAGACCGATTCTTACGGTAAACAACAAAACAGAAGCAAATATAAACAAATAGCAACAACACTTCCTAGCTATATGTTGCATACTTCATACAACCTTAAAACCACATTCCACTTGGCCCATTAAAGAACCCCACGTAATATGGACTGCCATGGGGCAAAGAGAACGTATCAACTTCCTCTCCCCTTAACAGACCCTTGTCCCTAAGGGAAAACTCTTGATAGCTCTTAGCAAATCCCTGAACGTCCTCCCAGGTGGCAGCTTCGTTCGACACCCCACTTTATTGAACCAAAATTTAATCTCGTGGCCTGTACTTATCCTTAACAATTGAACGACGATCTAAGATCGTTTCAGGTTAGGGAAGTGCTTGCACATCCTCAATTGCTGGAGGCAGAGGAGTAGCCAAAGCTGGCAATGGACCAATGTGCTTCTTCAACTGACTTATGTGGAAGACATTATGGATACGAGATCTCGGAGGCAGCTCCAAGCGGTAGGCAACCTGTCCCACCTTACCAAGAACCTGGAATGGCCCATAAAAATGGCTTGATAGCTTCAACGATACTCGGAAAGTCACAGATGTTTGCCTATAAGGCTGCAACTTTAAATAGACAAAATCTCCAACTTCAAACTGCACATCCCTTCGATGTTTGTCTGCTATGTTATGCATTTGGTCTCAAGCTTGGTTCAGTGAAATTTTCATGTCCTTCAAAATGGCATCTCTATCCCGAAGAAACTCATGCACAACAGCCATACATGAAGTACCTGGAACATACCGTAAAAGTGTTGGAGGTGGCACCACATAAACGACTTTAAAGGGAGTGGTGCAAATTGATGAATGCCAAGAGGAATTGTAGCTAAACTCAGCCTAAGGAAGCTAGTCCTTCTAGCGGTTCGGTTGAGAGCCAGTGAAACAACGAAAATATTGCTCAAGAGTCCGATTAACCACCTCAGTTTGACCATCGGTTTGGGGATGGTTCTCGTGCTCACAGTGACGGAGCTAAGAATATAAAATAGGAGGGCCCAAATATTTATTTTTTAAAATTTTGAGGGCCCCAGTGCACCACTAACTCTTAAATAACTCCATCCTGATATATATATATATATATTAAAAATATTTAATAAGCTTGGGGGGGGGGCAATGCACCACTGGGTCCTATTTGTCTCCGTCACTGCGTGCTCATATAGAGTTTAGTTCCTTGTTGATGAAATAAGCCTGTCCAAAACCCACTCATGAAGACCTTGTCACAGTCGGTGGTAATTGTAACATCCTGTTACCTATGTTAAGGCTAGAATAGTAAATTATGAGGAATTTATGTGAAATTAGGAAAATACATGTCATGCATAAGTTATTTATGACATGCACTTTTTTGCACATTTATATAATTGACATTTTTCAGGTACAATTGAGTTGTTAAATGTGATTAAAGTATGTTTTGGCCATTTTGGTGTATTTTGGGTATTTCTGAATTTTTGGTTATTTAAAAAAATGAAAATGATTTATGGACCAATTAGATTGTGACACATGGCAACATATATATGAGGCAAATGGCTTGAATGTGTGATGACAAGTATTAGGCATGCAAGAAAACACGTAGTATCATGTTTTGTGTTAGGGATGTGTCTCTGTAGCGTGTGCTCTTCACTGTTCTTCATCACCCAACAAACTATTATGCTCTCTATACTTCAGATTCAATTTCACTGTTGGAATTAAAAGCTGAATTAAGTGAGTAGTTTGATGATGTGTATATTATGGTGTAAATATATATGCATGCATGCATGGGTTTGGAAATTGAGGCATATATATGTTCTGTCTGGTTTGAGAGAGAGAACCGAATATGGATATATTATTTTTGCATGTTTGAGGAATCAGATGTTGTAAGATATTGTTGAGGTGAGTTGGAGCTAAAAGAATCAATGAAGTTGTGCTTAAGAAAAGTGTAAAATTCTGGAAAAAAGATGATGACTCATACTCTGTCATTTTACTGTACAAGCATAAATACTTGGTTAATTGTTTTATTCATGTATGGAGTTGAGAATTTTGGTTTTGGTGTTGAATAACTTAGATGATTGATGTGAGAATTAGGAATTGTTGCAGACTGTATTGAATGAATTCTGGATTGAGATACATGAAAATTATATAAATTGGTGTAGAAATATGTGTTTCTGTTATGGTTTAAAAGATTATGTATATGGTTGTTGTTCATGTTCTATTTTTCTTGTTGAAATGGGTGAATGTTTTCAGAAATGTTTGAAGGAATTAAAATGAGTTTGATAGCAAGTTGTAATGAAAATGGGAAGATTCAGATGAGAGAAGAAAGAAAGAAAACTATATGATGAAATGAGGTTGTTGTTGTTGGATATTAAGCAGAAACATATATGTAGTAAAGATAGAACATGCTCTGTTTTCATTATATATATGCATTGGGTAAAGTTAGTGATGGATTTTTGTGAGGTTAGAGTTAAAGAGGACATAGAGTAGTGTGGTGTTGTGTTTGAAGAAGGATTAAAAGAAAAAAAAATGGAATGAAGATGGAAGAAAGATGCAGAAAAATGGGATATGCTCACGTGAACAGTGCAGTGTTTGCTATGTATGTATAAAATTTTGGATTTTTGATTTATTTGTGTTGGGTTTAATTGTGATGGAAGTAGAAAAAAAGTGGTTTATGTAGCATATGTATTAATTGTAATGTGTAGGAAGGAAGCAAAAAGAAAAAAAAGAAAGAAAGAAGAAAAGGAGAAGTGCAGTTCAGTGAAGAAGAAAAACTGGGTTTGGTGGAGAAATGAAGTTTGCTTGCTAGAGAGAGAAAAGGTAATGGTTTATATGTGTGGGTTATGAATTAGAGTATTTCATTGAACAACCCTAAGTCTTTTGGCTATAACTTTTTCATCCGAACTTCAAATAACTTGAAACTTGGATCAATGGATTCCTAAGACATTTTTTTCTTCCTCTTCATAAAAATTTAGAGCTATCTGAATTAAATTGTAAGTGATTGATATGATGAAAGTGTGGAAGTCTGCTGGAATGTTATGAACTGGAAAATTTTCATGAACATGTTTTGGTATTCTGATTATAACTTAATCTGTAGATTTCCAAATAAGTTAATTATTGATTCATATTAAACTAGAGACATATTTTTACAACTTTCTTAAAGAAGTCAAATTTTAATTCTGTCTCCAAAATTTTCAAAATTGGCATGTAACTGAGTCTGAGCTTAAGCTGAAGCACTACCAAGGACAGAAATCATGTCTTGTGGTTATTGAATAACTTGTATTGATGTAGGCCGAATTATATTGAGGTGTCTTCATCAAAGTTGTAGCTTATTCTCTTAGATTTAAATTGGTATAAAGTTTGTAATTTTTGGATATTTGAGCTGAAAGATATGAGTTGTACAATTCAAGGGTATTATTATGTACTAGCCAAATGTTCAAATATACACAGTCCGTGGTATTGTGAGCATAATTCATAGGATTTAGATGATCTTGGAGTCATTAGAAACTTAAGACAAGGTTGAACAATTTTTCAGAAGAAAGTGTTGCCTAATTTTTTCATGTACCCTATCATATTAATTATGTAAAGTTAACCAAAAATCATGGGGGTAGAAAATTTGAAGTGGCCAATTAGGTTATGAAATTGATTTCACATAGTTTTATTTTGGTCCAAATTATAAGTATCAAATGATATTAATGAGGGCTTTGATATCTAATCGATTTGATGATGAAAATTTCAATAAGATACTTGAAATTATCATCAAACAATGCATTATGCGTATTTTATTTACGTACATGTGCATAAAGGAATAGGTATTCAATTGTGCAAAATGTGATATTTGTAAATGTGTTGTATATGTTATAGAGGAGCACATCGGATGCCAGTCAGTCATTGCCGGACCATCTAGGAAATAGCTTCTTGGAGCGTTCTATGAGTCAACCTAAATGAATTTCCTAGGATTGATTTAATTTGATTTGTTTAAACTTCCAATATTTTTAAACTGTTTGCGATTGTTTATGAATTCTGGACTTTAATTGTCCAAGGAAATCAATATTTGGGAATGTATTGGAAGTGCGTTGATTGCGGCTTTGATTGCCATGGAATTCTGAATGTCATGTGAATTCTCAACGAAAGTTGAATGTCGGACTTAGGTTCGATGATTATAAGTTTTGTTTAAACATCATATGTGATTGCCATATATGTCATATTCAGTTTTGATGCATTTCATAAAATGCATGCTCAGATTAAGGCGTTGTGACTTGAGTTGCCAGTATGAATCGCTTTTACGTAGAGCTTTACTCATGATTTTTGATTTTACACGTAGAGCTATGCTTCGTGATTTTGTTTGACTGAGCCATATGGGCCGGTATTTATATAAGTATATGATAGGCATTTGGTTACAACAATAAGAAAGAATGTGAGTCTCATGCATATAACATTATAAGACTGAAGTTTATTGAATGATTTGCAAAGCTGAATGAGTGATAAACTGATGTGATTTATTTACTATGCTTACCAATGTGAACTGTGTGATCTTATGATATACCATGTTGTGTGAACATCTAGAATGTGTTTATGATCTGAATAAGTATCTGTGAAATATGCATTATGTGTATCTGATCCGATGAAATCATCAATGATGGTTCACTCATTGAGTTCGCAAAACTTATAAAAATTACAACGTGGCTTTTAAGGTATGAGACAGGTGACCTAGTGCTTTAGACAGGACTAAAAGACCCCTTTGAATTTTGTTATGGCAACTCTATGGTTCATTTAATGCCATCAAATTACTCAGTACGGAGGCCTGTGATGGAGGACCTTCTGTATTGCAATCTCTTTGTTCCTTGCTGTGGACAGAGGTATAAAGGATAATGTTCCTTCAAAACCTGAAAACATGTCAGAAAGATAATGAGAAAAGATGAATCGAAAAACTCTGAGCACTATCAGACAATAGAATGGTATCAGCATATTCAACTATGAAAATAGAATGATATCAACATATTCAACTATGTATTTTAAGAAACATATCCTTTTGAGTTATGGAAGAAGCTAGAAGGTCTTTATGAAAAGAAGATTACTCATAACAAGGCCTCTCTGATTAAGAGGCTTATGAATTTGATGTTGAAGGCTGGTAAACCAATTTCAAAACATCTAAGTTATTTCTAGGACATAATCAACAAGCTGACAACAATGAAGATCATTCTTGATGATGAGTTTTAAACTTTGTTCCTGTTGAGTTCTTTACTAGATAGTTGGGAAACGTTGGCGGTGACAATTAGCAATTTAGCTCTTAAAGATGTGATCTTTTTGGATGTAATAAAAAAGAGTATGGTTAATTAAGAAATTACAGGAAAGGAGATTGAAGCTGACAACGTGCAGGCTTTCGTGATAGAAAGCAAGGGAAAACATAGGGGTCCCAATGATTATGGTAAGTCTAAAAATAATTTAAAGTCTAAAGGTGACCAAGACGTGGAGGCATGCTATTATTGCAATAAGCCAGGACACATTAAAAGGGTCTCCTATAAGTGGAAGAGGGATCAGAAAAGGAAGCTTATCAAGATGATGATGATAATGATAAGAGTACAACTGCAATTGCTTCAAGTATAGATGATGAGTTGTTACAAGTTTGTACACCTAGTGAATGCTTCCATATCAATAATTTCAGTTTTGAATGGTTGGTTAATACAGGAGCATCTTATCATTATGTTCCAAAGGTGAAGTACTTCTCAAGTTATAAGAGCAGAGATTTTGGGATTGTAAAGATGGGAAACCACAGTTTCACTAAAATTGTCGAAATGGGTGATGCTCAAGTTCAAACAAACATCATATGCTTATTGACCTTAAAAGATGTACGAACCATCCCCGATCTAAGGTTGAATCTGTTATTAGTGAATGTGTTAGATCAAGAAGGATTTATGCACATTTTCGGGGATAGGAAGTAGAAACTGTCCAAAGGCGCAATGACGGTGGACCGAGGAGAGTTATGTTGCTCACTGTATAAGACACACTTAAAGGTGTGTGTGTTGTAGAGAAGTACACAGTCGAAGAGAAAACTTCATCGAATCTGTGGTGTCAATGATTAGAAAATATGAGTAAGAAGGGATTAAAGTTGCTGGCTAGAAGATCCCTTATCTCAGTTAAGAACTCACAATCGTTTAATCCTTACGATCATTGTTTGGCTAGAAAGCAACATAAAATCTCTTTTAAGAGAAGATCTACAAGGAATTTAGAGTTGTTAGAGTTAGTGCATTCAAATGTCTAACAGATAATTTGTTACATTTATTGATGATGCCTTGATAGGAAGACTTGGGTGTACATGCTGAATTCTAAGAGTCGAGTGCTTGAACCTTTCAATAATTTTCATGTAATGGTAAACAGGGAAGCTGAGAGGAAGCTAAAGTGCATGCAAACTAACAATGGAGGGGAATATACTTCTGAGGTGTTTAAAGAATACGGTACATCACGTGATATTAGACATGAGAACCAAACCAAAGAATCCACAATATAATGGGATTGTTGAGAGGATGAACAAAATCATTATGGAGAAGGTTTATTATATGTTGAGAATGTCTATATTGCCAAAGACATTCTGGAGAGAAGCATTCTGAACTGCAATCTACCTAATTAATCTAGCTCCTTATATCTGTTGGATTATAGCGTGGATTGGCTAGGATCCCACATATCATCACTTAAAGAGATTTTGGCTGCAAGGTATTCAAACACGTACTTAAGGATTAGGGAAAGAAGCTTGACTCAAATTCGATACCTTGCATCCTTGTTGGATATGGTGGTGATCAGTTTGGCTTCAAACTCTATGAACTAAAGAAGAAAAAGGTGGTCAGGAGCACAAGAGAGGTGTTGATCTTCTGAGTGGAGATAAATAATCACATTGCAGCTCATTAGATGACATAGTTAGCTCTTCGCCAATTCCTTGACTATTGAGCAGTCTACAGTTGAAGAAGATGAAGTAAGTGAACAAGAACACATTGGTGGTGATTAGATACAATCTAATATTGATGGGTTACAAGAACTACATCTAGATAATACTGAAGATGGCTTTACTAGGATAATCAGTAGGGGCAATTGGATACAACAACTGATGAGACACAGCTTCAAAGTTCGATAAGGAGAAAAAGGCCTCTAAAAGGTACCTAAGATCTCAGTACCTGTTACTTATTGTTGAGGTATGTGATAGAAGAGTTACAATTAATATTGAAGAAGGTTCATAAGGATTTAAATGGTGTTGATATACTGACTAAAGAGGTTCCCCAAAAAAAACATAAACTTTGCAGTAAGTATGTCTAGATGTATCTCAAGAGATAATGGAGAATAACATGTCTTCCCCATATTTGGGCTAGAGGGGGAGATTGTTAAGTGTCCAACCCTATTTTGAGATCTTGGATTATGTGACGGATAAGATCACAGTAGATAAACATCAACTTTAAAAGATAAAGATCATATGAGATGATCATCTGAAGATAGTGGAGATCTTCGTGAATATAGATGTATTATTCCTAGATAGATGTAATATCTTATCTTGTTAGTTGAGATGTAGATAAATCCTGTTAGATAGAGTCCTATTTGAATGAGGATGTTATCTTATTGGATAATGTGGTATAATCTGATTAGGATAAGATGTGATCTAGCTAGTTGTCTTCAGTTAGGATTATAAAGCTATCAAACCAGAGGAGCCTATAAATAGCTGAGCCTTGCTCCAAGTGAACAAGAGATAGAGAGTGCAGTCACAACATCCAAAAGCGAGGAAAATTTGAGATAGGGAACAGACGATTAGATTATCATCCTTGTTTGATTGTTTTTGGTATTGGTTTGAGGATTTGTTGATTATGATATGAACTTTGGTTTCAATCCTGAAACTTTACGAGACAACTTGTTGTTGGGGTAAGATATCAATTTTTTTTTTTCTGTAAATCCTTATTAAGTTTAGTGAATTTATTTAATGGTTTGCCCCGTGATTTTTTCCTCTACATTGGAGCGTTTTTCACGTTAAATCTTAGAGTTTGTTTCATCGTTAGTTTCTCATTCTTTTTTTCTGTTGCTACAATTTCTTATCTTTAACATTTTGATGATCTTTTAGAGAAATATGTATTTGTTGCCCAACAAAAATAACAACAAAGTATATAGTATGAACATTAAACTCAAATTAATTAAATGTTATTTATATGATGGTTAACGTTGTCCCTAAATTCAAATTGAAATAGTTAAATATGACATGAATAAATAATTTATTATAATTTTCTTTAATTATTAATTTAAGTTGAATTTAATTTGTCCAGAAAAGTTGAGTTGAATTATTATATTAGTAACATTTAATTAGTCCATACTTGATGTTTATATTAGGTGTGTTTTATCGTCATTTTTTAATCAAATTCTATGAGAAATGGTTTCTCTAAAAAACTAAAAATTAAAAGAAGTTTTTTCAAAAAAATTGAAGATCTTGAGATTTTTTCAAAGTCTATGTCTTTTACTTTTTAAGCTAATTGAATCAAAAACAAAAAAAATTGAAACTCATTTAATGTATAACAAATCGTTATAGTATTTTTTATACCTTTATCATATTTTTGATGATAATAAAATATATTGATATTAATAAATTTATTTTTGGTAATATTAATAGTTGTATTATAATAGCATCAAGTAATATGTGAAATATTAAATTCAATAAAATGATATAATGAAAAATGAGCTAATTAAATTTAGATTGATTTTGAACTTTTATTAGAAAGATTTTAAGTCAAGCTTTACAAGCCCCGTTTGAACCCTAAACTTCTCAAATTATACTAAACAAGAGAGTTTTATGTAAGTAAACAAAATGATATAGTTTTGTGTATCAATGTCTCAAAAACTAAAAAAGGAAAAACTAGACTACCCCTATATCTAGTGATAAAGAATGCGTTGACGGACTACCACATACATTAACCAAACACCAAATTTCTAAAAACTAAATTAAATCGTATATTAGGCAGCCCCCTTCCAAAATTGATGCCTATGGTCATTTGCACTCTGCTACAGCTAATAAGGATTTGGGGTTGGCTGGACATGGATCACCACCAAATTGTCTACTGTCTACAGCAATGGAACAATTCATCTTCCCTAAGCATTCCTGAAAATAATATTAATAGCAGACAACTTAGAAAGAATCCACTTACGCATCCATATACTAGAAACGGAAGTATATGAGTCAAAGAACTCACCTTTTCTACCACGGATTTTGAATTATTTGAGTGGCACGTTCCAAGATTGTAGGAAATGCCACAACCGCCAAGTGGGGTTCCATAGCTTGCAAACTCAATCTGGGAAATCTTACTGTTTGAAGGACAACTTAACTGAACTTGAGGCCTTGTCCTACCATTGTTGTTCAAGTGGCGGCTCATTGTACTTAGCTTGTGATATGTCCATGAAGACAATGGGGGCGGATGAGAAGTACTCACATGACCACACACTTGTGAAATTGAGGCAGTGTCTACTGAAACTTGAAGAGGATTTCCACCTTCTTCCTCTAGCAGAACTAATAGGTTACCTCTAGGTTTAAGGAATGATTTTGGTACATGGTACCTGATGAGAATACATGTAGGCAATTTCAGTACTCCTTACTATCTGGCCAAATCCTAGTATTAGCATCAAATGCAATGAAAGTATATAAAACTCAAACTCATTGATAAAAATACTAGTGACTTCATTTACCATGTTTGGGAGGAAGATCCACTAGGTGTGCGAAAAGAAGGCCAATACCGACCAATGCTCTGGCCATTAACCCAAGCTTCACCCTTCCCCATGGAACCAAGGTTTAAAGCAATTGGTGCATCTGTTACAGGTGCATCAAACACTGTCTGCCAACAACCAAGCAGATGATGTGAATTTGAGAAGACAAGATCAACTAAACTAAAAATTGGCCTTGATTTGATGGCAATTTTGGTTAACATCTCATCTGTAGGTGCCAAGCTTATAGTGACAGTGAAAGTAACCTACGAATGGTTGAAACTTTACCTTGTACCATGTGAGTGGCGTGCGAGTGTAGGAAAATTTACGCCAATGAACTTGGTCAGATCTTCCTTCTCTGTAAATCTGCAGCCTCTCCCCCGTCAATCCTACCTACATCAGATGATAACATGATTGTCAAGTATTGGTCAATAGGGAGTCATTTTTAAGCTGAATGACCTGAGAAGACTTTTAAGAATCTATTCAAACGGAAATAGAACTATCACAGTTCAGATCCTGAAAGATAAGCCTACTAAGAACGCACAGAAGAATCGGATTTAAAACAAATATAGCACCTGATATCCCCACGAATGTTTCCTGAATAACTCTGTATGCTGTATACCTTGAATCTTCAAGTCCCTTATTCCAACAAATCGGCGCTCCAGAAATGCTCCTGAAGCCTTCAACAAACCAGTGAGAAAATTCATACAACTGTGTAAAGATTAAGGTACATAAGCTCTAAACTGGACCTTTCATGTATGTATTTAAGGTTTTAAATAATGTGTCACAATCAACTAGCTAAAAGTGCAGCTCAAGTCCTAACAACTAATGCAAGCAAGATTATTGCCACTGCAGACAACATCACTTAGTTTTAGTCACCTGACATGCAAATCAGAGCATCAGATTATCTGCAGATCATATAGATAACTTGAAAATAACCAGAGAGTCAGCACATAATAAAACTAGTTGTATGGACTGGAGGACATGGGATTGCAGTAGCAGTACCGGCAATCCAACCATAGCGCTGAGTAAGGAGACATTGTTAATTCCATTTCTCAAAGAAATGCTACTTCCAAGATCTAATACTCTGCTCCTAAAGCTTCTACGGGCAGACCCTGTAGTAGTAGTACACGGTTTTTTAGTCATTGGAAGATGTTCAAATCCCAAATATTAATTTCTGTTTCCAGGAAAATGTTTGATGTAAATGAACCATATAATTCAACCGTACCTACTAATTTCCCATTAACAAATGCAAGCAAGACATGCCCCAAAGATCTGATTCTTAGCATGGCTTGCTTGTCAGCTGATTCATGCCTAAACCTGCCAATATAAACGAGTAATTACGACAACAGTCAGACAAAATCAACTGAATCTGACATGTGTTTGGTGTTATACCTAAACGTGTACCAAAGATAATCAGACGCATCTTTTGTTGTTCCCATTTGCTCCAATAACGTATGTGATTTTATGGAAGTGTCATCAAAGTTTGGAATCGCTTCTTGAAACTCAATCCACATATTTGCTGCATCAAAAACTTTTCCCTTAATCATCTTTCTTTTGTTGGATTGTGTGCTAACCTGTTACTTTGAAGACAGGAAATATCAGCAACAGCAAGTGATTGATATATGTATAAAAACCATTCAGACGTTTTACACTTGGAAGTCTTTCCAAGACGAGAATTCATGTTAAACCTTGCCTTGGCTGTGTTAAAGATGACGTTCTTGCAATCGGGTAGAATGCTGATCGACTTGGGAGGCAAAACATAGGAAGCATTTCGAAAGAACACAGTGGCAGCATTTCGTTCCAGGTTGTTGACAAGAAAGGCCGCACATCTGTTTGATCTTTTATTAAACACGTAGACCTACCAAACCAAGACATTTACGTTATATTATTCCTGAATCATTGGAACAACATTAGCGTACTTCATTGATTGACATGTTCAGTGAATTACTTCTTACTTGTTGCTCATGGCCTAACCAGGCAACACCTTGAGCTCCGGAAAGTAAAGACACTTGACATTTCTTTATCGCAGTATGCAACTCCTTAAGATGTCCCCATTTAGGTTGTCTGATAAGTCCTGGAGAATACATGAACTGATAAGAATTACGAAAAACAGGTGTAAAAAAGGCAAATGACATACCATATTCATCAATAGGTGCCTGATCATAGTAACTTGTCGTCACAAATGCAGAAGCTGTCCTTCCAAAATTGGTTCCTCCGTGATACTAATCAACAAAACTAATTCGTGGGTCAATGGAAATTGAAGACATATTAAATATAAGCACGCATGTCGAACAGGTGATAATGGATACCATGTAGTAGTTGACAAAGCTTCCCCTTTTGGCTGCAATAAATAAAGCAACATGAAATGCAATGTCCTCTGCAGATCTCTCAGGTTGGTCCTCACCAAATACTTGATAGCTAGAAGAAATGTTAGATGAATCAGTTAATTAAGAAGAAATGACAATGATTATGTTATACCCATATGTCTCATTGAACATGAATGGCAGAAATTCAATGATGCCAATAACAACGTATACCGAGTGGTCCAGTTCTCTGTCCAGATTGCTGGCTTATTTGGTGAATTGGGTCCAACAAAAGTCACTCCACATGTCCTTCCGTTGCACGAGTTTATCTGCAAGAAGAAACTGAGATAATTGATAGTGGAAAGAAGACAAACTGGAAAGCAAGAAGTGAGAAAGAGTCTGACCACTGGATCAGGAGCATCATTTTGCTTGCACATAGTCCAAGGCACCCCAGTCTTGAAACCAACAGCCAATCTTGCAGCCCATTTGACATATGCTGGCCCTTGCTCACCGAAATGTTTTTCTATCGTCCCATACTCATTCTCTATCTATAAATTCCACAATCTCAGTTTATCTACTAATTAGCTATTCTTGTTTCAATCTTTTCGTTAGTATACTAACCTGAGATAGTATTATTGGTCCTCCTTGTGAAGCAAATAAGTTGTGAGATTGCATCATCTTCACCATCTTTGTGACAAACCTTCTCATGCGAACCTGTCAATCCATGAGCAGGAGCATCATATATATACTTGCATGAGCTTTGTAGTTAAATTCTTTGAAGTCATTAGTGTGACGTTCACTGAATTACCTTGAAACGTTTGTTATTAGAACGATAAACAATCCCAGGAACGTCATGGAGCCAAGCAGGCAATCCCCTGCAAAAGAATGAACTCTTATTGATCTTGTATCAACCTCTTTCACAGGGGCGCATTAAGAAATTGTGGTCTACGTATATGCGGTATGTACCCATAAGACCATTCTGCTTCAATAAATGGTCCAATCCTAAGACATACGTAGAGGCCCTGAGCTTGAACTTGCTTGATGAATCTTATTATGTCATGTCTTCCTCTGAAATCATACTGCAATTTGATTCGTGTACAATTGAAGCAAAAACAAGTCTAAGATCATCAGAGATGGAGACAGACACAAGTACTAAGAGAGTCGACGAGAGGTAATTGAAGTAAGTGACCTTTCTAGGCCGGGGCTCATGGAGGCTCCAAAACACGTAAGTATCTATCACATCAAGTCCTCCCTCCTTGGCTTTTGCAATCAAAGATGGCCACATCTGCATGCCCTCTTTGTTAGAAACAAGATTATATATAAAATTGCAGATTGAAATTAAAAGCTGTGTTTTGGTTACCGTACCGTATTGGTATGGTACGTACCGTTTCGACTGAAAATTGGTATTGGTATAGGTATAAAGGGTACTAGTAAAAAATACCGGTCAATACCGACCAATTTTATCGGTACTGGCCAGTATTCAAAATACCGGTCAAATATCGACCGGTATCGAAAATTTTAAAAAATTTTTTACAAAATTTTCAAAATATGCATCACTTGACTGGCAAACTAAGGAGTTTTTTAAGTAATGAATTAACCAAAACTTGTGAAATGCAACATGCATGACTTAACGGATTCCATTGTACCAAAAGAAATGAAGATTGTGAGCATCTTCATTAATTAGTATGTACTGTATACCTTCTATACAGTCTCCGTTATAATGGTTTATTCATCGTATGTTTTAGCAAAAGCTCTATGAAAACGAAGAACCTCATTGGTTTCAATTATATATGGAGGTTATATATGAACACGTCCATTGTAAGTGGTCTACATATTGCGTACCTCGGGTGTGCTTCGAGGATAATGAATGGAACCAGAGAAAAGAATCTTCCTTTGGCCATTGACGATCAATGATCTGCCGTCATAAGTTACATTTCCACCGTGAACGCGGCCGCCGAGCACGGCTAGTTGTAACACCAGAAACAACACTCTAATAACCATATCTGATCTCTACTGAGTGCCCCGAACAAAAGAACTCTGAGGAACAGAAGGGTCTCTTTTCACTATCCTGTTATATATAAATGGACAATACCTTGAACTCCTACCAAGAGACTGATATATATGTCTACAGCTTTTTCCTATAGATATGGAGTTTGAAGACGTTTAAGATTCCTACTTGTTGTTGTCAAAAAATAATAGTTAAGGAAAGACGGGATGGTTGCTTCTTGCTTGTTAGATATATAAGGAGATGCGTCCGACTCCTGGTTTGCTCGGAATATCATTTTGAGAAGTTAATGGAGCTTATTTAGCATGTCAAACAAAGACAAGAATAATTAGGTACAAAGTCATGGGATTCTGTTTTCCATATTGAGAACGTGCAAGTCCACGATCAACTATCTCTATTCTTGTTTTTGTACTTCTTTGAATCACAAACAACCATTTTGTTGATTATTAACAAATCAAAATGTTATATTCATGTCTGTTCGAAATACGAATCATTGTGTTCATTCTTAAAACAATGCCAACCACAAACCATTCGACTAACAATCATAAAAAACAACCAAATAAATTTCAAGACAGAAGCTACCTTTTAGATTTTGTAGTCATGACTCTTTGAAATGCAAATCATCATTCTTATGAAAATGGAATCTACAAACCATTCCTTACTGAATTTTTGGAATATATGCTTGAATTCATTCGAGATACAAGTGGAAAAGAATATGATCCGGGGTTCTGTTTATTGAAACTATGTTTCTATTTATTTTAGTTTCATACATATATATTGGTTTAACTGATAGCATTACGAGGTAATTACAAGTTATTTTACATGATAGGACATGGCATTGATCCTTTGTTTTTATAAACTATTAAGTATTTGGATATTTACCAAAAAAAAAGGTATTTGGATAACAATTGCATTGAACATTTAAGTATATAATTTTAATTATTTTACCGTATCTTCATATACAAGTATCAAGAGTACGGCCATGTTACGCCTTCGTCCCTTTGTGTGCCGTTTGATGATCTTTTACCCCTATTAACTTTGAGTCCAGATCTTCTGTCTAATATTATAGTGTTTTATTACGTCCAATAAATCTCAGCCATTTATTTATGTAAGTCCCACGTAGATCCTGCGTAAATCTCGCAAAATAAATGGCTAAAATTTCATAAGACAAAATAAGACAGAGTAATATTAGACAGAGGATATGTCCTCGTTAACTTTGGGATTGGGGCTTAAAACAGTTTCTACAACAGTTTATTAATTAACAATCATGACGTGTGCACAGAGGGAGAGGGAGGACGGAGCATGTAAAAAATGCTTAATTCATGTCAAAATTTTGTTGGCCGATTCCACCAACTTGGCATGTTAACACTATGATTTTAAGATAACCCCCTTCAAACCAAGAACACCTTTTAATAGATCTCCATTGTGCTAAAATCACCTTGGCTCATGAGCACTCTAGTCGCCGTCGTTTTGGAGAGCTGTTATCATCTCCTTCGGAAATGCTTAATGTACCATTTTCACTAATTTTTGCCTTGCTTTCTTCTTCTTTGAATGTCCAGCCAACAAAATCTGATTCAGAGAACAGAGATGTGGGAGTTGTCTTGTAAAATGCCAGTGGGACCTGTTTCACCCTTCTTCTTATCTGCAACATCATCAACCAGAAGACAACTATTGTTCTTTAAAAGTTTGTTAGCAAAAACAAACAGCAATTTTAATTGATAAGAGACATCATGACACTCCTCATATCATATTTATAGGTTAATCAAGACAGTAAATTTTCAACAAATGCTCAAGAGGTCTCGTCATGTTTACCTCCTCTCCAAAGATTGTTGCATACGAACCACCGCTAAAATCTGTAATAGCAACTTCTGTGGTTTTGGATCTGACTGTTAAGTCATTCTCAAGTGACAGAACAAACCTAGGGGTGCAGGAAATAGAACGTCAAGAGACAATAAAAGAATGGACTTTTAATGATCAATTTTAGGTGATGCAATACACACCTTGAAACAGGTGGACAGTAATGGTGACGAAGAGTATCGATCTCCCAAAGAGAACTTCCTGTTATGCACAAAATATTTTCAACTTCTAGATGCGCATAAGAAAATGGAAATACTTAAACCTCTCATTCTGATGGAAAACTGAACCATGAGAATTAAATGAGATGAAGATTATATGTCAGAAGTCACATATCTCACTGCCTTTTTGATAAATGGGTATTATCAAATCTGATACATCAGTAAGTACGATTCTCGAAAAATGAAGAAGGGCACACGCTTTCTGTGCTAGCATATATCACGTAAAATTGATGATATAGAATCTCAGATTTATAAAGGTAGTTAGGGCAAGTTGTTCAGCTCCCAAATTTGAGGAAAGAATCATATTAGTAAAGGGTTGAGCAACAACATTAGGTTGGCAGTATTAAAACAATGAAAACTGGATAATGCCACAATAATGAAAGCTAGAGAATTCCAAACTCAGCGACATACACAGAGCTGTAGACAGGATTCTCAGATTCAAACTGCAAATCAGGAATTTTAATGACACTACAATCGATGTGAAAAAAGGCTTCAAGCCAATACGAATGTAATGAAACAATTAGGCCTTTATTGCATTTGTTCAATTTCATCAAATGCACATAAGAATAAACATATCCAAGAACTTACTCAAGGCATTAGACCTCATAGGATTTCTTTCCTCATTGTCAAAAAGATCAGTTCCAGGTTT
>JANIPN010000217.1:12883703-12894610 GCA_027478595.1 Erythroxylum anguifugum | reverse complement strand
AATGATTACTTAACAGTTGCTGAACAAAACAAAAGAAAATAGATTACTACACGACATTACTCGTACTACAGTTTTCACTATATTCCATATTATAAAATTGGCCAATTGAATAATTTTATGCATTGCCTTCTATGTCGCTAGTTAGTATATGTAACCCATCTAGTACTACAGAAAGTAAGTCATCATGAACCTATCCACATGTTAAGCAACTACTCTGCTTCCCTGCTATGAGTTTGGAAAAGCTTGAATCATCAATGGTTTAAGAACTAAAATTATTTGTATTATGCCACCCATAGAAGGACAAGACAAAAAAAAAGCACACACAGAGAAAAGTAAATGAAAAGTTACTGGTCAAGTTAACAAGAAATAAGAAATGCTAGATTTGTGCATGGGAGTTATAAAAGTAGATATAGCACACCAATTGCATTCTCATGTTCAGGATTCAGGGAAACATACCAATAACATTGGAATCTTCTGGATCTGGAGGATTATTTACATGTTTAGTTCTATAAAATTGCAAGCCATTTCCAGATGGGTTGGGCAACAAAGGGGGATGCATGGCATAAAAATTTCCAAGAGCAGCTGCAATTGTCTGAAAGCAGTTCTTTTCATCCTCCCAATCAACCTGCAAGAGTGTAAAAAGACTTCAGCACCAAAGCATATCTATGCATCATGCTGATATTTATGAAACTTTACAGCTTCAACATGATCTGTGGTGATCCAGTCTACTGAGGTAAGACTGTATTCTGCAGTATAGCTGATATGACTAAACAAATAGGTCCACTAAACATGTTCAATTTATCCCAAAGAAGTGCAATAACCAAATGAATGTAAATTCATCTCACATGCGTACATTTTCTTCATATGACGAGAAAAATATCTTCAAATAAGAGATCACTGGTAAATCTTTTAGTCCAAAATAGCAACATAAGTCACAGTGCAATTTAGAATATGACACAGAACAAGTATTGGAAACACCTTGAAAATACATCATTTCCCAGACTACACAATGCAATTTAGAATATGACACCAATGAACAAGTGTTGGAAACACCTTGAACATACATCATTTCCCAGACTAAGTACAAATTCAGGAACTCGATCCATATCAGGCATGTATTGGTCCAGTATGACAGGAAGCCTAGATAAATTCCCTTGTGAGTCAATATAGATGCAGAAGTATTCCTCTAGCATTTCAGCCTTTTCCTTGAGTAATTGAGTATTAATCTGTAAAAGAAAGAACCGAAAATCATCGAAAATATCAAGCACATTGATCATACAAACAAACTTTTGAAAACTGACTCTAACTACTATCTTTTATTCTACTGAAAATCAAAGAAGCAAGAGAACCAGCATACCATAATTAATGGAGAAAAAAAGGCCCCATATGATAAAGAGACAAATATAAGCTCATGATGAATTGTGTAGGAAGATTAAATTCATTCCAATAGTTTAATATATTTAATAGTTGGATGACTATACATCTACCAAAAGTTTGTTGACTTGATGCCTAATTACATGATGTTTATTTTTTATTAGCCCTTATCCTTTGGATTCAGAGACTAATGTTTCCATTAACATGAATATTTATCCAGGGAATCAACTCTTCCCATATGTTTTCTAAATGGTAACTTTTAAACAGAGACCAGAGCTTGCAGACATAGATGCTTGATAGTTAGTAAAATTCAAAGGTTAAAACAATAGTATAAAGACATCTTCTTTGGGATAATACCCACATGTGAAGTCATTCTTCCAATTAACTATTCGATCATATAAAAAACTTTGGCTAAACCAAAAGAAAGTAAAACTAATCCCTGGCGCATATTAAAATCCATCATTAAAAAAATTACTGTAGCAGTCATCCAATCACCAAAAATAAATCACACAAGGTGAGAAAAAAGCCAAGGAGGAACAAGAAAGTAGAAAGAAAACAAATGATCTAGAGAAAGAGGAGACAAGTGATCTAGATAATAAATTTTACTTCTGCAATCTTCTCCTTCAAATCTTCGTTCTCATCAAATTCTGGATCTAGGTCTTCCTCCTTCAATGCCAAAATAATGAGGTCTGAGAGAGGGGCTGGATCACTCAATTGGATAGCATTAAAATGAGCAAACCGGCGCAGAACTTGTTGATACATGATCTCTTTGCTGTGAAAACATGAAAAGCAGAAGTTACAGAAAAAGTAGAAAATGACCTTTTCTGAATGGAAGAGATGTAACAGCAAATAAATAAATGCGCATGCAAATCCATGGACGTAAGTCTTAAAGTATATGAACCATTCATGAATCTGACCAACAACTTAAACTTTTGAGTTGAACAATTTTTTGACATGGTATCACAGTTTTTATGACCTGGAGATGTTGATTACAAGCCATGTCTCCCTTGATTGTTTGGTAGAGTTGTGATCTTTATGCCCACACTTCATGTTAGAGTCATATTAAACTATATGATGATTCCTGAACTTCACCCAATAGCCTAAGTCTTTGGTCCACTGATTTCTTGACAACATGAAATGTAAATGCATTTATCAGATCCTTATAAAGCTTAGTATGGACAAAAGCAAATCATCTCAAAGACCTTGGAAACAATATTACGATGCATCTTAGAATTGTATTTCCTAAAGGGGGTTTGTGAATGTAGAACAATTATTAAGATAATACAAAAGTCTTATAAATATCATGAGCATGCATTACTACTCATAATTTTGGTTTCTGCAAGATTTCAGTACTATAGATGTCCATTCCTACCTCAAATTGACTACATTTGCAAGATAGAGATGGGTATCATGCTGAAGTAATGCAAAAACATCATCTGCCATTCCAACATACGTACAGTGTCTTATAATGTCCAGTAAACCTACATAACCATACAACAAGAGAAAGTGCATGGTTACTTGACAATGACAAAGTTTACACCAAGAACAACATAACCTAAAAAGTCTGCTAAGTTACCAGAATGACAGCTGCAATCGATATCATTAATAAGCTCTTGAATGCTAGTGAGATCTGCAGTTTCCTTTGGGTTCCTTCTTTGTCTAACTGACGACCTAAAAGATAACAAAGAAAACAAGAAATATAGAGTACTGTTAGAAAGAGTTTAGACAAGAGAACAACGATGCATGATGCTAGTGCCCCAACGCTAAACCTTAAGATCTAAATGATAACGATATTAGCATTAAAAAAAAGAATTTCAAGACTAGTGATCACAGAAACCAAGGAAAATAGCATAATATGAAATTAACCCTGCCCACGTTATATAAGCCATCCTTTTAAACAGACTGATGTAGGAAAGTCACTTTTATCTGGGACTTTTGGGAAAAGGCCGGAACTTGCTAAAAAGGAACTGAAGTGCTACTAATTGGTTTTGGCATGCAACATGAGGTTTCAATTAAAGTCAGCATCTCAAACTGTTTCAAATCTGCCATGTACAGGACATGCAAATGTGCACAAATTTGAGAAGGATGAGAATGGTAATATAGAAGGGGATAGTGAAATCTGCTTTTCCCATCCTTCTATACAGAACTAATATCAAATCAGTGTCAAGTTATCTTTGATCAAATACAAGTTAGCCATATTTTTTCAAACTTTATGTCATTTCTTGCATTTGACATAGTACCATCCAGGATACTAGACAACATAATAACATAATACTACTACTTCCCATCTAATAAGGAATCCTAATACTATATGAATTCAGCCCAATTCCCAATCTTCATCCCACCAAATTAAGGCTTGTGATAGATTTATCTTTCCTCTTTTATTTCTCTTATAAACTTTAAGTTCTTTTGCATCAAAAATCATTCCCAAATTTGGACTTAACTGCACAAGCAAACTCCTCCATGTATGTATGAAGGACTATATTTATTTCATGAACTGATTGAACTCCTACAAGATGTGTAAACAAATGTAAGTACTTCAATTGTTAAGTCTTCAGTTCTTTAATGGTCATAGGCCTGCATAAAGTTCAAAGTAAACAACTGCAGGATCAAGAAAATATTCTAGCTTTCCATCTCAAGACTTCATTCTAGTAGACTCTTTCTATAAGCTGTTTGTTTGCAACTGATCCACAGAATCTGAAGAAGGATACAATTACTAAGATTGAGAGTTAGCTAAATTTTGTCTTCATAAAACTATAATAGATTGTTCATATTAAATCCAAAAAACACATAATCATGTTCTGTTCTTGAATCTATTTTTTGCTGAAAGAGCATATTAGACTAAAGGAAAAGAACATTGAACATTCAATATTACAAAATATCATATTCAGTTAGTCGACAGCCCAGACATATCTCATCAGTCTTTCTAAACAAGGGAGTGCAAAGTCGTTAGAGCACATTTCATAGAGAGTAGCTAAATTGAGGCATTTGATCAAAATCCTGAATGTTCACAGAATATATTGCTCAGTATTGTTACCCAACATAGTCCGAATGATCTTTGGCACTTATTATATTGAAATAGATAGAATGTGACGGATTTAAAAACTAAGAGACAAATTTGGTTTTGAGAAATCCCACTTATAGAGTGATTTTAATAAATATTACATTCAAATAGTGGTTGCTAAAGGATAGAAATTTTGATGATGAAAAACAGTTGGTGTAAGTGTTTATGAAGCATATTTACGTTCCTTGTAGAATAAATGGACTTACTTCAACCATTAAGATAACAACCGTCAGTGTCTTTGTTGATTCAAAACAACAATAAAGTTAAAGGCATCATGTTCTTCAATGAAGTTGTAAGCATTTAATGCTCAATGAAGGATCCAGACTAGGAACAAGCATCCGAAAACCTAATGCATAAAGTGCCCCTGCCTAAATCATTGAAAAAAAAAATGATTATGCAAACTAACAAAATCCTACCTCACAGCAGTCAACTTTGAATTCTCAACACTGTTGTTAAGAGGCTTGCTCCGCAAATAGGCATGCAATCTTCCAGCTGGGTCTGATACATCAGTTCTTACCATTTTATGCTCCGGAACTTTGTACCCTAATTAATAAATAGCATGACCAATAATGACGGAGCCTTGAGAAACTAGTGAAAGTGACAAGTATTTGAGCAACAGAAAGAAACATGCATATACGTTACATACCATTGGGCAAAGGATTAGCACTCAAATCCTTGCTTTCAGTCAAAGGAAGACTAGGAGAGGGGTCTACTACCTACTTGATCAAAAGAAGAAAGAAAATGCAGAAGTTAAAGGTAATGTTCACAGAACCGCAGAACTAGCAGAACTTTTGTAACACCACAGTATAGCAATGACAGGGGAAAGAAATCTGGTACGTTATACCATTGTAAGTTACAAAACTTTCAGGGAATGCAAACATGGACTTCATTCACTGTTTAGCAAAATTCCAATAACAAATTATCTAATTTGAACATCAAAATTTAGAATTAAACAAGAATTCTAGACAAGAAAAATGACTCAATAGTGACCCATTTACTCTTCTAGCAATTGTCAATGCTTCAATTAAAGGAAACTCTCATGAAGAGTATCTCAATTATATTAGTTCCTCCTGCTACATGTAAGACCACTTATCTTTCCAGATAAGACCTATAAAATGATCTTATACACTTGGTAGCAACTGAACAGTATTAGTGATTGAAGTACATCTTATGTCGGAGAAACGGATCAAATATTGAAGGTTTTTGATGAATTGATTTTGAGAAATTTTAACTTGAAAAGTAGGTCAACCTACCATCAAAAACAGGGAGCTGGCATTTCAAGTGGAGAGTTACCCTTCCCTATTATATGTGTGTGTAAATGTCCATGCATTTCAAAGAGCTTCACTAAGTGCTAAGTAAACTTGATCTTCAATTACAAAATCTATCCAATCCAATTGTCAGATAAAACTTATAGATAATTCGTAATCAGATAGAATAATGCAAGAAGCAGGCAAAGAACTTAAAAGATACAAACAGAGCTTGATGTTTATGGACCCAAAATAGGTCATCCATGTTCACTTATCTTTCAAAAGATTATGATAATTTAAGGCCAATATATATACTCTAAAATCAGATCCTAGCAATCATAAGTGATTCTCTTGTCAAAAACTTTACACGGGCTCCTATAAAGCTGACCAAGAATGGGAAATGTTAAAAGGAGTAAAAATGACAGTCGGAACGAAATAAAACTTACATCTTGTATAATCTCAAAACAATGGACATAGGAACCCCTATGGAAAATATAAGCTTTGATCCCAAACTTCACATTAATCAAAGATTAAAATTAGAATTAAAATGGAAAAACTGGAAAGATGATATGATTGGTAACTAATTCTCCAGAAGATTATGATCAATTATGATATTAGCCTAAATGCAGCCCAATACATCCCTGTTTCCATTATTATCAGTAAATAATAAACAAATAAAATCCAATAATTTTTCCATAGAGAAACTTGTTAATACAGAATATAAAAAAATACATCCTTACCTCAACTCCTAATAATAAGGAGCAAAAGACGAGTATAGATGATAAAAGTATTATGTCAATGAAATGCATAAATTGAGACTACAATTAGGTTCACAGCTGCCAACAATGCAGCAAGTGTTTGTGCTCCAAGCTCAATTACACCTAAGAGATAGCATGTTTATTTTCATTAAAGAAAGCTACGAGTCTCCATGAAGGCCATCCAAACACGCCAGAATGCCAGATATACATACGTTGAAGAATTTCAACGGAAAAAAAGGGACTGGAAATAATGTCACTCAGGTCCTTATTCTATTTCTCATTGATGCTCTGAGGGAAGATATGAGAGGGTATCGAATGCTTTTCATGCTTAGCAAGAAGAAGATGAAATCTCAGTAGTTGCAAAAGGCCGTCAAGTTCGGAACTCACAAACAATTTAATAGCATACCTGCTCTTCAAACATTCTTGCCTCATTTGAGTTCCTCAACATCAATTCAACAGTTGACTGTATCTTCTCAATAATAATTTCCTGATTCAGAAGGCTTACCTGTATGGTAATAATAAAAGATTCATACAGGACTTTTAGAAATGTTGAGGAAAAGTAAAGTATCAGGAACAATACTCCTAAGTGATTCATAACCATTTGCAATACTAATTGATTGATAAAATAGCAAGACTCACAATCATCATTGGAAATGATTAGCTATGTGTCTGTAGATTGCCTTGACTATCCAAGGTGGCATGCATCTCAACAACAGATATGAAATATACAGATTACTTGGTGATTAAACAAGCAACACATAAGTGTGTATCATTAATAGGATCTACACACGCAAGATGTTATGCAAATTGTGCAGAAATCATAGAAAATATGACAATGGACACTGGAAATCTAATCCTAAGCATATAAAATAGGCAACTAGAGTTAGTTTAAAGGCACCATTAATTGCAAAAATTACAGATAGCATCTGCAATCACAAAAATACAGTTTCTCACAATCTGAGACCAACAACAAGCCATTGGAATTTTTTATTGGATGCAGCAATACAGAGAATAAGAACCCAACATGCATATACATGTAGGCACATGTATGTTTGTTACAGTATATGTTGTTCTATCTATCCAATTTGCCTCAACATTGTGATTCTTGAAAGCAAATATTAATGTAAAAGTGTGGGTGACAGAGAGATCATTCCTGAATCCATACCTCTCTTTTTGTTGGATGCACATTTACATCAACATGCTCAGGTGGTAATACTATTGACATATACAAGAATGGCTTTGAAGCTTTAGGTAAGGTAGCAGCATAAACAATCTCAAGAGCTCTCTTCAAAGCAGAACAATCCACAAGCCTATCTGGAAATAAATTATAGTAAAATACAAAAGTATATTACACTTGGAGTACTAATTTCCTAGAAATTATGGAAGGATAAATGTAATACGCACGCTAGCCATGCTAATAGTTATATAAAAAAGGATTAAAAATGAATAGAGCCAAGCAATTATATCGTTTCGACAAATAGAAAGGCCATGCAGTAAAAAAGAATGAATTCTTGACAGCAAGGCCTCATGTTTGATTTCTCATAAGCTTTGCAATAAAGACTAATTTTCCAGAGTGCAATAATAATGAATTGCATCAGTCCACATCATAAACAAGTAGGTAAAACATCAAATATGTGCATATCAGAATCCGAAGATAGATGGTATGGATCAGAATACCAGAAAGAAAAAGGCTCAAGCGATCGCTTCATATAGTCATGAACAAAAAGTATACAGTAACTGACAGAGTTCATGAAGTTCAATGCAATCTACATCATTGAACCTCCGAAGAGCCCAACTGAAGTAGACCAAAACACAAGAAATATCAATGAAGTTGAAGAAAGAGGCAAGATATCATAACCGGTCAACAAATAACTGTACAAAGCCCAATAAATAGTTCTATGTACAGATTTTAATACAAATTGATTATATATACATGTATAAGAGTTCTCTAAAGAAAAATGCATCTCAAGAATATCCCCCAAAGAAAATAGTAAATCTTGTTACATATTTTGGTGAATGACCATAAACATTTAATGACTAAATCGGTAGCATTAAGCACAACAAGAATTTTCATTTTGTCAGCATCAACTGGAAGGCTATATGTTTTATGTCAGCAAAACATCTGTAAAATGATGAAGAAAAGTGAAAATACAAAAGCAAAGAAGAAAATTCAAAATCTAGAGAACATGCACAAAACTTCAAAAATTAAAGGAACAAAGAGAAAATAAGACTTGATACATTGATAAGGAAAAATAAAAAGCTAAGAATGCAAGACATCAAACAACACTCAGGCCGTGGATGATAAGCAAGGTAGGGGGCTCTACAGAAAACAAGTGAGAGGGAAAAGGGTCAACAATTTCCAACAGAGATTTCATGTATGCCTCTTTCATTCCTCTTGTTTCCTTTCTACCACTGTCTTTAACAGTACAAACAAAATATAAGAAACTTCATCTGGAAAATGGGAATTATATTAATTTAAAAAATCCATGTCCAATTCAAGGATTGCAGTGATGACATGATTTAGGCCAAGCTACCCAAAGATTCCATAATATATTTTCATTTGATTAATGAACCAAGATTTTTCTCAACTCACTCCTCAAGAATTGGGACCTACCCATTTCCAATTGCAGCCTACTAGTTACTTGATAGCGTTTACTTTTTAAAATTAAACTGATAGTGATGCTTACTCTATCAGAAAACAAGAATATATCATCAAATTCTCATATAAAACATCACTAGTACTATTGCAGTAGGTTTAGGCAGTAAACATGAAAACGGAAAAACATAAAATCCTTGCAGCAAGACACTTCCAATAATCCGTATAAAGATATACATACCATTTATAAAAAGCACCATTGTTGTTTTCTTCGCCATATAATTTGAATTGGACATGAATCCATCCATTTTGAAAATTGAACTAGAGGGATCACCATCAGAAACTTCTATCGAAATTAGATTACGAGCAACTGAAACACCATAAACAGATTTGATGGAATCAAGCCTTGATGAAGTAGCTACTGAGTGTACGTCTGGTCTGGTTGCTCCATGCTGATTAGAAATGTATGGAAAAAGCATTATTCAGAGTGATGAAAATTTTGACATTTGATACAAGCAAAGAAATAGAAATAATCATGAGATGGACCTTTCTGCAAGAAAAGCCCACATTTGTGTAATGAATTGCAAACCGACTAAGCAAGTCTACAATTTTTGAGTAATCATCAGAAGAATTTTGGAGCGTCTTCCTCCGAGCAATCATGTTATAGAACAAGTTCTCAACCTGTAAGACGAAAACCAAAATTGTTCGAATAGATAACCACATTTACAAGAACATACATGCACAATTTAAACATCAACCATCACAGATGAAAATAAATGCTAAGGATTTAATTGAAAATTTTCCAAAACAGACCATGATTTGAGTCCCTTTCACAGCAGCACAAGCCTTTGGCTGATTCTCCATAGCACCATCCCTATACGATACCCTGAACGACAAAGCGTCCACAATTCCCAAACTCAAATTAACAAGTGTCAACAAACCCCCAAAAGAAGAAAGTATCTACTGAAATAAACAAATACTATTACCCACCTATAACCGTGAAGCTGACCTTCCGTGATGGTGGTGACAGTAACATGAGCCACATACGTCATACTGGCCAACGCCTCTCCTCTGAACCCCATCGTCTTTATGGACTGCAAATCCTCATAGGTCGAAAGCTTCGACGTGGTGTGCCTCTCGCATAGTATAGGCAAGTCCTCAGGCTAATCATAAGTACACCCAGAATAGTATAACAATGTGGGCATCTTTTTATTTCTTAAAAGAAGGAAACTTAAAGGTTCTCTGATGTACCCGAATGCCGTGGCCATCGTCGGAGACTTGGATGAGCTTGAGGCCACCATCCTTGACGACGACATTGATGGAGGTAGAGTGGGCATCCAGGCTGTTCTCGACCAGCTCCTTCACGGCTGACACTGGTCGCTGTATCACCTCGCCGGCAGCGATTCTGTTGACCACAGATTCCTGCAGACGATGAATCTTTGGAGGCTGTTGAACAGGTGGCAAAGTAACTTGTTGCTCTGTTTCTATTTCCATGTCTCTCTGACTGGAACTGTTCAGAGCAGCGGTTTACTCATATTGCTGCGTAACGTAACAGAGCAGTTAAATAACAAATCAATTTTGACTTTTGTTATTAAAATTTTACTAATTTATAAATTAATTTATTATTTTTTATAAATTAACCCATTATTATAAATTAAAATAAATAAATTATTTTAAAAATAATCTCTTTTAATTATATTTTAAATTATTTTATGATTGAAACTTTTAAATCTTAAATTTCAAAACATTAAATTTTACTAAAAATTTCATAAACAAATTGTATAACAATACAGTAAAATCTCGATAAATGAATATTCGATAAATTAATAATCTCGATTAAATAATAATTTTCTCCGGTCCCGACTTGG
>JANIPN010000217.1:12191473-12205775 GCA_027478595.1 Erythroxylum anguifugum | reverse complement strand
GCCCGATAACTCCACAAAAATGACATGTGGGTATAAATCTTCGACTCTTTTTCGATGCTTCTACCTTTTGGGGTGATTTGGACATTTCAAACTTTTCTTCATTCACTTTCGAACACTCACCTTTATAGCTTATGCCTTCGAAATTTCCTTTAACCTTACCAATTTCTATCAACTTATCTAGTTTTTCTGTGCCTCCATTTAACATCTTTAATCCCTTTTCAGTATTTACTAATTTCATTATAGCTTTACCAATCTCATCATCGTCAACATTAGCTTCTTTTCTAACTCTTATATGGTGTTCTTCATGAAAAGATTCTCTTCCTTCAATCTTTCATTCTTTTTACACGTTTTCACCCTTTTTCATATATAGCTTTGTAATCCTCGTAAATATTTCCTTTTTATCATCTAGGCCATTACCGTCGCTGTCATAATCTAAAATCGAGTTTTGAGCTGAATCGTTTGCATTTTTCCCGAAATCTCCAAATTTACTCACTTTTTCATCTTCAGTTACTTCTTTCTCAGTTACTGTTAAACAAGTAACTGAACTTTTGTTATACAAAGTAACAAATGCATCATTATTCACAACTTCTTCTTCACTTTTGGATTCATTATGACTCCAAGTGCTCAGATAGGACTTTCCTTTTCTCTTCTTCATAGTATTAGCATAATCCGTTTGAACAAGTCCGAAGCCTTGACACTTATGGCATTGAATTCTCTTTACCTTTCTTTCTTATTTTTGAGTTTTGGCTTGTTGATTGAAGTTGTTATTCAATGAGCTTTTGCCATATTGTCTAAAGACGGATCTGTCCTTCTTCATTCTTTTCAGCTGTTTACCAAAATTTCGTGTGAGTAGTACCAAGTCTTCTTTTTCATCTGATTCGTCTTCTACATCATTTACATTTTTTCTAGTTTTCAGCTATATTGCCTCTCTTGTAGCCATGTTCGCGAAACTAGGATTTACACTAACTTGCTACCAAGTTCTGAATCGGTGACTTTTCTCTGATACCAATTGAAAAACCGAAGGGGGTTAATTATTTCACAAACTTTTTGCAAACTTCTTTGGCAACAACAAAATAAAAACAAGCAAAACCGAAATAATAAAAATACCATAAATTTGGTAACGCAGTTCGTCATACCTTGTCTACGTCTGCAGGGTCCTTACCCAGCTTAATCACTTTCACCGAAGTACAATAGTTTTACCCAAGGCTTTACTAAGTCGACACCACTCAACCCTTAACACTATCTCTCAATAGTACGATCGCCTTGTACTAACCTCAACAGAGCATTTTTCACACACTGTTTGATAATAAAGATAATTAAACGAACAACTCAAGTGATTAAAATAACTAAAAACAAAAATGATAATACACTTGAGATAAAAAGAATAACTTCCTAATGAGTTCCGCTCCACTGATCTGGAAGTTATCGCAACAATAATAGGCTGATTCGCATAAACACTAACAATTTACTTCAATATGCTCGATAATGAAAGACGTCTGTAACGTCAACCCTTACTCATTTCACCAAAGATGATCTTCACTGTATCATCAAATCAAAACATGTGCAACGCTATTCTAATAAATCAACTTCACCATGGCTCATACAAAAAGACACGTTAATCATAAAACTACTAAGCCTCCTCCAAATTGTTTCACCCACGAACACTCTGATACACCGTGAGACTAACACCAAAATGTTTTTAGGCTTGTTGCACCCTATACGCAGCCAGCAGTCTCTCTTTTCACACATGCACGTGACACCCACTTCACGGCAACAACAACGCACGTCCCAGCTGTTGCACACTCACTTTAACTCCTCTCACGCTTCTACAGCTATAGATAAAAGCATGCACAATATACACCCACATGTCTCCTGTACTGCGTATCTGGAAACATAGACACATAAAGAGCCTCTTCTCCACTAACACCAACACATACTATCGCGACACAAACTCCTAAGAAGCTCTCTCTTGACAACCAGTCAATAATTCCACTGCATATTTAATTCCAAGACACCAACGGTGATACACCAAAAGCTAGATAGACATACTCAATTAATGCAGTGTATTTCCTAATAAGAAATTAACGCACACCACTCCACTTTTTTTTTAAGCGCACTCCCATGAGATCTTCTTCAGCTGTAGATAGACGTAAATTTCAAATACACAACAATCACATCCCTTTGTTTTTTTAATATCCAAAATCCACACAAAATCAGCAGTAATTTAATTCCAATATTCCCATGATGATAGACTCCAATGTAGTGTGAAACTCTTTCACAAACATAAGTGTGACAATCACTGTTTTTGAATCCCACTGCAACTAAGATTTTATATGTTCAATTAAAATTTCAAAACTAAATAAAAGATATATATAATATATCTTAATAAAACGTTTTGATAGGAAAGGTCATCATGTTCGAGTTCTCCCATTTCACGCTGCTCTGGCTCAAGAATCACAGCTTGCAAGTATGAAAGAGTTCACGAATTCTTCGCCTGAAGAAGTCTCTTTGTTTTTGTTTTGTACTGACAGGTATTATCATCAACTTGAGCCTACTTCTTTCTCATCTCTTATTCTTTTCCAGATGAAGAATCCCATAACGCATGCATATCCAAATATTCCTCCTAGTCGGTAACAAATTGTGAAGCATATTTGTTGTTTTTCTGAAAATAACTATAGAGCATCACGTGGGATTGACTTTGCTGGTGTGGATCATGTTGTTCTCTTCGACTTTCCTCGTGATCCAAGTGAATATGTACGCCGTGTTGGAAGGACAGCCAGAGGTGTTGGAGGAAAGGGCAAGGCTTTTATCTTTGTGGTTGGGAAGCAAGTTTTCCTTGCAAGAAAGATAATAGAGAGAAACCAAAAAGGTCACCCACTGCATGATGTACCAGCTGCATATATAACCGGATGAGATGAAATATGCTTGTTGAAACAACTTGTGCATTTGTGTTGGCTTAGCTATTGGCTAGTGATTCTCTTATATGAGAGTTAGGTATGCTATTTTCCAGTTTTATCGGCTACTATAAAGCTAAAATTCCAAGAATTGAGGATGTCCTTGCTTATCTGACCTAGTTGTCTGCAGTGCTGTTGCTATCCTGACACCTCAATGGAATTTGCCACTCTTGCTAGCCGGAAAGGGTTCCTTCCTTGAAGCAACAAAGAGACTAACATATGACACTTCATAGGGGCTTATATTCTGCTTGATTTTTAAGGGCTTTGCCTCTCAGGAAAAGTTGATGAAAGACCATTTCTGTAAAATTGATGAGTTGTGGCAAACCTAATAGAATGAAGTTTGTTCAGTGAATTCCAATTTCATGTCGTCATATTTTACTTTTGTGTAGTGAAGTGTTATGATATAGCAACTAATATATCATTCCTTTAGTTTTTCCTTAGAAACAATAGTTCTTAACCTGCCTTCAAGGTATTTTGGCTGTTCCTTTTACAGGAAACAAAAATCATTTTAAACATCAAAGATACAAATTTCAGATTCCACTGTTATTTTTATTCGATGTGTCTTGAACATTCAGAGGCAGGTTAAACTCTGTGGATCATTTAACTGTACATCCTTTATTTGGTGTGAAGAAAGTTTTTGGACAATACTTCTGGTAAGATACCTGCTCTGCTCTCTGCTCTTACCTGCTTTTCTTTCGTGTCTTAAAGTCAGCTTGGCCAATCGTACATAAATTCCCAGAATCCAGTTTTTCCATTGAAGCCATACATGCCTTCCGTGGAGATCAGCCATGAGCATTGATCCTCGCACCTTGCGAAATCCCTCTGGTACGAATATGCATCAAAGTGGTACTGCTGCACATTTTGCCAATCCAGGTCACAGAAAAACAGCGTAGTTCCCCATGCATTAGGAGAGAAGTCCCAACCGATTTGGTTTCCATCTGTTACGTTCTGCTGGCCAAGATCAGTGTCTTGGGATTGGCAGTGAATGTTCATGCTTTTACCATTACCTAAACTGTTCTTTATACTCACGTGAACGCTGTCTGAAAGTCCCAGGTTGCACAGGCTGAAAACTATCAAGAACAAAACACTGTAACCAACATATACGCCATTTGTGTAAGTATCCATAGCTTGCAGCAACCTGATCTTGACAAGAAAAAAGGGTAGGATGTCGCTAAATGTATTGATCTATTCCTCACAAAACAGGTTTGCATGTGGTGTACGATAACAATTATGCACGACAAAGAGCCTTGTAGGAACTGTCATTGAAATTGCAGATTACCACCATGTGTTAAATTTAATTTATATCTGGAAGCCAACACTATTTGTTGAAACAATGGCTCAGAACCAACAAAATCATGAATCTACTGGACTCAGTACAGTTGTGTTTCCGTCGGCATTGCATAAATCGTTTGAATCATCTTTTGGCATTTTCTTCTTTGTTGCTCGAGGATTGCAACATTCTCATCTAGAGCATCTTATTTTATTAATAAATAATAAATATTAATTTCTCATTTAACAATAAATTGAGTTTGAAGTTCAATTTTTGTCTATTATGGAATAATTTACTAAAATTTTCATATTGTAAGTTTAATTTAATTTCAAATATCATTGAATATCATAGCAAGAACAGCCATGAAAGTGGCTAAGTATCTTTGGCTGAAGCCTGGAAGAGTATTCCAGTCATGAGCTACATCTGTTTTCACATTTAACTTATACTTCCCCTGCTATAAACATAAGATCTAGCGAAATACAAGAAGGCTGTAAATCCAACTGCACTAAGCCCGGCAAGTAACCAATAGTAATAATCAATATGTGCTCGATTCAGGTTGTTAGCAAACCAGCTGTCTCGACCATTTGTACCAGTTGTTTTGTCAATGATAGAGACCAGTAAACTGCTTAGCAAACTTCCCACACCAATGACACTTAGGTACAATGAGAGACCCATACTCCTTAAATCCTTTGGGACTTGGTCATAGAAAAATTCTTGAAGACCAATAATGGTAAACACATCAGCAGCACCGCATAACAGATATTGAGGAACCAACCACCAAACACTAATCGGAACTGTCACATTTGGCAGATCAATAATCCCATATTCTTTAGCAGTTTCAAGTCTTCTCATCTCAACTAAAGCTGCAGCCACCATAGAAAGGGCAGACAAAACCATGCCAAATCCTATTCTCTGAAGCATTGAGATGCCAGAAGGTTTCCCAGTTAAGGATCGGGCTATAGGGACAAAAATGCGGTCGTACATGGGAACAAAGAGAAGAATTGCAATGCCAATAAAGAATTGAAGTGAAGCAGCTGGAATTTTGAAACCTGGGAATATATTTCTATCCATTGTCGCCCCTTGTTTTGTGAAAACAGTTGAGGTTTGTGCAAACACAATTGCATATATCAAGCTGGTAACCCATATTGGAATAAGTCTCAGCAAGGACTTTGTCTGTTCAACATCGTCAACAGTACAAGCATTAAGGCCTCCCATGGAGCCGTCTGGTTCAAACAATGCCTTGTTGAGAAATCTTCAAAAAAGAAAACTGTTAGTTGACAGGAATTTCAAGATAAAGCATCATGTATTTCTGTTCATCTGTTTGAACCTAAGCAGACAACATAAGTTTGTGAAGAATAAGATATCTACAAGAACTCCATTTTTTATTTCTTTCAACTCCCAAGTAAATAACTAAATCTCAAGATCATTTACATGATCCAGGCACATTGATCTTTTCTCAAGCTATGAACTTAGAGGTCGGAAACATCAGCACAGAGTAAAACGGTAAGATGCTAAGCAAAGATATCCTCCTACTTATGCCTCCGTAATTAATATACACAAAAACAAAAAAGAAAGTTGTTCACTTACTTGAATTGTTGAGGAGTCTGACAATACTGTTTAGCTGCATATTCAGTAGCCATTGCTGAACGATTGGCATTGCGGTTCCTGATTGCTTTTCCAATCACCTGGCCAATTTTCATAAATGAATTTCCCTCACTCTTCTTAACACTGTACCTGTAAGTTCTACTACCAAGCAAGAGAACAAATAGTGCAGCCAACATCATAATACAGGGGATTCCAAATCCAAGGGCCCAGTTAAGATTCTCTTGGATGTAGACCAAAACAGTAAGTGTTACATTAATGCCCACAGAAGAGAAAAAATACCACCAATTAAAAAATGAGTTTTTTTCTTTACTTTCTTTTGGATCTTGTCCATCAAACTGATCAGCTCCAAAAGCTTGAACACAGGGTTTATGCCCACCTTGCCCAACTGCCACGAGATATATAGAGAAGAAGAACAAGATGACTCGAAATCCAGGGGACTGTGACTTTGCATCTTTGATGTCTTGTAGGTGAGAGACTTTAAGAGAAGTTAACACAGCTGTAAAAGTTAACAAGCCTAGTCCCTGTTAATCATTCAAACCAAACAGGACAATTAGTATTGATGCAAGTAACAAGGTAAACATATTAAATCAAAATCACCAGGGAATTTTCCCCATCTTCAAATTACGAACACAGAGTCATCTGAAAACTGTAGTTTTCGCACAGTTTTTTTTTTAAAGAAAACAGATAGACTAGACTTTTTACGACTAGAGGACCTTAATATCTATGTAGTCCTTGTAATGCAAGTGAAAACCTTAAGGCTTGAAACAAGCATTTCAGTAGATATTCCCGTAAACTATCTAGTGAAAGACACTCATTGTGCAATTCAGCCCACCTCTTGCATTTGCATTTTCACCAAGGAAAACAAGAGCAATACAAGAAGTCTCCTGCTCATTCTTAAAAAAGCACTTGTATTAAGGATAAACCAAACTAGTAAGCAACTTATTTTGGTATTTCCGAAGAAAACACCCTACATCCATCCATCAATTTGCATTTTCCTAAGCACAAGTTTGATTCAAAACTTTCCAACTCATTGTATGCATCAATTTCTGGCTGGCTAAAACTAACATAGAAAGAAATAGATGCTAAATACCAAGATATAGATAATAGATGCGACGATAATGCTTCGGTAGCGCCCAAGAAATGAATCAGCGATGAAAGCTTCTAAAAGGGGGAGAAGTGAGCCCGTCCCAAACCATATGTTCACATTTTCCGCCGCAGTTGCCGTGGACTGACCAAGAGGACCCGTCAAGTACGTAATAAGATTCGAAGACACTCCATAGTACGAGAACCTCTCTGCCACTTCCACAACTACAATTGTATATACAAAGACAATGATTAAACACAATCAACCCAATTCCACTATGATCCTTACAATTATATCGTACACGTAAAGATCGGATTTTGTTGACTAAATTAAGGAAAACATTTTACCTATAATAAAGCAAGCTGCTTTCCACCCACCAGAAGTGGCACGGCTGGCTGGGTGACCTCTGGAATCAACGAAACCATCAACAATTTTGTCTTCCATGAGTGGAGTGGAAACAGTAGCAGAAAACATGCCGGGATCATTAGAGATGGCCATGGTTTCTCTTTCTCGGGTAAAATGAATATCTCACCGACGCTGAGCTTTAGGTGAAGTGAGACTCTTTGCTTTCCAACAAAAGTTCACTTTCACCCCGAACAAGAACAACTTGGTGTCGTCGGACTGTGTTCTGGCTGAACGTGTCTGTACTTGAAAAGCCTGGGATGTGACACTGGTCATTGGACTAAGACCTTTTATCTTTCCTGGGATGTGACACTGGTCTTAGTCTGGCATGTGAATTGTAAATGACAAAGAAGTTGGCCAGTGATGAGTATGACGATAATTAATATTAATTAAATTATTTGAATATTTATAAATTATTTGTTAATAAAATATTACGTTAAATTAATAAATTTGGATATGCGTTCTTGATGAATTCATATAGTATACATGGATGATTTTCTTGTATTTTCTTCTTCCTTATAACAAAATTTCAAACATATTCATACTTATACTATATTATAAAAAATGATTTGGAAGTATGAAAAACATAACTATCTTTTCCAAATGAAAATATTTGTAGGACATTACATAAAACAAGGAACAATAACACCAATAGAACTACTAAATTTCTTAATCAAATATTAGACAAAAATGATCACAAAGATTTTTAGGAAATCTAAATTATATTATAGATTTTTGCTATAACTTGAATAGATTATGTAAATCTTTACACAACAGATTAAGGAAGACCCACCTCATTGGATATAACAACATGGTAATATAGGTAAACAAATTAAGGAATAAGTCGAAATATTTATGATTCTACACTTAGCTAATCTTAAATCTTATAAAATTATAGAAATTGATGTTATAAACTAAGGATATAAAGGAATATCAAGACAAGGTATTAATAACAAAGAACAAATAATCCAATATACTTTCCATCATTGAAACCCAACTCAAATTAATATTAAAAAGGACATTATCTTTCATCTACTCTTTCAATTTTCGATCTACCTTCTAGTGTGAAACGTTCTTTATCTAATAGAATAGAAACCCTTGTAAAAATTACTCATGGATACTGGATCAAGTAGAACAATCATAAAGCTTAGTATTTTACCTCCCATAACGAATATTTCATTGCTGATGATGGTAATTCAGGGCTTCATGATTGTTCTATTTGATTCAGTATCCATAAACCCAATAGCATTGATGAGTCTATCATATTTATCCTCTCAAAGAAGTTGGATCTGGACATGTTTGCTGTAAAATGTATAGGAAATCACTCTCAGAAGAGAATGAACAGTCAGAAGAGTTGTCTTCACTTGTTTGTTCCTTAATATTGTCTTTTAGGTTATCAGAAGAATGAATAGGAATAATTGACTGAATTGATTCCAATAACCTGATATCCTTGTTGCTTTTATGAGGACATTGAAGTTCTCAGTTGGCAAACTAATAACGCAGTAGCACATAACAAAGTTCTAAGAAGGATTGATTCTAAGTTAGATGGAATCAGTCAACAGAATTACTCTATTCATCAACAAGTAGACTCTCAAATCCAAACATTTTATAAAGAGATATTTAAAATATTGCCTCAAAATAAATCTTGGTCGAATGACAGACTGTATTGAGCAGTGTTTAGAATATTGTTCTATACCGGCCGGTACCGTACCAACCAAAAAAGGTAACGGTATTTAAGTTTTTGGTACTAGGCAGTACCGAGTGTTTTCATTTGGTATCGGCTAGTACTGACCGGTATTCAAAATATCGGCCATATACCGGCCGATACTGTAAGTTTTAGAAATTTAAGGGACTGTTTAGCAAAAAACTAAAAAATTTTACCCATAACCCTCCCCCCACCCCCAACGCTTGCACCCTCCTATGCTACTTTATTTTTTTTTCTCTCTCTCTCTCTTAGATTCACTCACCTCCATTCTCTCTTTATCTCACACTCTCATCTTGTCAGCATTCTCTCTCTCTCTCTCGTTCTCCTCTCCATCTTCGGCGGTGCTCCTCTTTCTCCTCTCCGGCGACAAGACAACCACGAACCACTGCATGTCTGTACGACATGACTGTCATCTTCGGATCTTCCTCCACTATGCGAACCCCCACCATCGAGCCTTATTCGGACCTTCAGCCCTCCTCCATGAGGACCACCACCGCACCACGCCACCATCAACTGCTCTCCTCCTGCCCTCTACGCATCCATAGTTACCAAATCTGGAATAATACCAAATCTAAACCCAACCTAACTCGAAAACCGATTGTGAATTTGTTTGGATGCGTTGTTTTCACTTTTCAATTGATTTTTTTGCTTAATTGCATTTGTGATTATGAATGAGTTGGAAATTGGAATGAAATTGTGAATGGATTTGTCATTTATCATTTGTCATTGGTTGGATAATGGATTGTAGTTGAATGAAATGAGTTTGGTTTATTATTACGGTTTGGTTGATTTATATTAAATTTTTTATCATTGAAAATTTAAAATGCACGGCAATGGCATACATGATTTAAAAGTTAGAAAGTTTTACTTTGAACTTAAATTAAAACCTTAAAAAAGAGAATTTAAAGTAAATAATTAATTGACATATTCTTAAAATTGTTGAAATGGTATTTGGATATTAGGTAAATAATTAATTGAGTATAATAATAATTCAGATGTGGTCTTGTGGAAGAGCCGAAGAGGAAGTTTTGTAATTATAATTATTATATAGTAAATTAGTAAAAAAGGTAAAATCTATATCTCTATTTTGTCTTTAATCTTTATCCCAAAATTAGTCCATCTTATCAAATCTCTTGCATATTCACCTTTATTTATCCGAAAATTAGTCCATCCCATAATCTTTGCATATTCCAAATCTTATTTTCTTATTATATTTTTATGTCATTTATAGTAGTACCTCGGCATTATATCTTCAAGTAAGTATGAAAGTTTCTTAGTTCATCTTAATTAAAAAATTACTTAACTTGTGCATTCCATTTCAAGATATTTATTAAAGGCAATGATTTATAAAGATATGTCGATGGCAATAATCATATTCCTAAAAAACAAGAATAAAGATGAACATGCTAAGTGAAGTTAAGGATGTTTAAGTCATGACTTGAAATTTTGGTTCATTGAGCCATCATTTTAAATCTTTGAACCTTCAAGACTACAAAGCATAACACTGTACTTTGATTTTAAATTTAGCATGAATTTACTACTCTCCAATAGGAAAGTTTATCAATTTCTGAATTTTACTCTAGTTTCATGAATCTTTACTTCTTTAGGCTTAATATAAATAGTTAAAGACATTATTTATGCTGCATTATCTCATAAAGGAGTTAGCATTGTGAATTTTATTGATGAAACTACTAAAGGATTAATTTTTTACAAAACTAATATCTTCATTTATTGTTACAAATAAATGGAAGAAAGTTCAAATACTCCTGATCAAATTGCTTCAGGAAGATATAATGATCCAGCTTAGGTTCATGCTCCATTAGTCATAGGTATGAAGAATCATATAATTTGCTTGTTTTGTAACAAGCATTTAGAATCATAGAATTTTCTTGTTCCGTAACAAGCATTTGAAAGGTGGAGGAATCACCCGATTGAAGAAGCATTTAGCTAGGGTAAAAAAAAGATGTAAAACCTATAAAAAAGTAAGTCATGATGTGAAGTGACAAATGAAATATTGCTTGAAGAATATCAACATGAGAAAGATAGAAGGGAAAGGTTGAATTTTGAAATTGGTAGTAAAAGTTCGTTTGCTAGTTTTCATAGTGATTGTAAAAATGTTAAAGGTGGTAGTGGTAGTGATATTGATAATGTTCCATCCCAGGCCTAGGAAGAAGTGAATGTTACACTTGAACCTGATGTAAGGAAAAGAAAAAGACAGGTGACTAGTTTTTTTGCACAACGAACAACTCCTGAAACTTAACCTTCAATTCGTAGTGCAATGCAACCAAGAGATGTGACTTACAATGTTGATATGGTCGTAGCTAAATGGTGGTATGATACAAGTTCATCATTCAATGCTTCTCAGTCTTATTATTACCAACTTATGATAGATACAATAGCCTCTTACGGTCCTGGATACAAAGCTCCTTCAATTGATGAATTAAAAGGTAAACTTTTGAGTTGTTCAGTTTCTGAAATTAGAAGTTATTTGGCATAAAGAAAAGTGAATTGAGCTCATTTTGGGTGTTCAATTACGTGTAAGGGTTGGACAAATAGGAGACAAGAGCCTATTATTAAATTTTTGATTTATTCTGCAAATAGCTCAATGTTTTTGAAGTTTATTGATCCATCTGACCTTATTATAAATACTGATATTTGTTTGAGATATTTGAAGAAGTTGTGAATGAAGTAGGGTCAGAAAACTTTGTTCAGTTCATTGCTGAATGATGCCACTTATAAAGCGGTAGGAAGAAGGTTACAGAATAAGTATATTTCTTTTTTTGGACTCCTCATGCTACACATTGCATTAACGTAATATTGGAAAATATAGGGGATCCTAGGTATTTTCCTATTATTGATGAAACTATGCAGAAAGCTAAAAAGGTAACCAAGGTCATCTATAATCGTGCATGGATGTTGAATTTAATGAGAAAGGAATTTACCAAAGGTAAGAATTTATGTCGTCCTACTGTGACGAGATTTGCAACAAATTTCTTATCACTTCAGACTTTTGTTACGATGAAGAAAGAGTTAAGACAAATGTTTACAAGTGATAAGTGGGTTGCATCTCAGCATACTAGGTCTAATGCTGGAGTGGAGGTTTCTAGAATTATACTGGAAGATAGAGAATTGTGGTCTCAATGCTAATTTGTTATTCATGTTTGTGAACCTTTGGTAAGGGTGCTTCGCTTAGCTAATAGTGAAGCAAAGGCAACAAGGGGATATTTTTATGATGCTATGGAAAGGACCAAGGAAGCAATCAAGACCAATATGAAATATAGACCTTCTTTGTACACACCATATCTTGCAATTATCAATTACAGATGGGAAAGACAACTTTCTTTTCTATGGTTTACAGCTAATGCGTTTTTGAATCCTAGTGTATATTTCAAACAGGATTTTAAAAAGAAATTTGAAGCTAGCAGAGGAATGCTATTCACTATTACAACAATTGTTGGCCATGAAATGATGCAAGATCTTTTAAGCTTACAAATAGAACTTTATAAGTTGTCTTATAGAGATTTTAGATTGCCGATTGTTATTCGACAAAGAGTAAAACTTTCTCCAGGTATTAGTTGTTTCATTTTTCTTATTTGTTGAAAATTAATTATCACATTATTTTTTTGTAACATTGCTTTTGTTATCTTATAACTTATAGTTTCTCGGTGGAATCAATTCGGAAGTGGTGTTTCAGAATTACAAAGGTTTGCAATTCAGATTTTAAGTCAATGTGTGAGTGCAACAAGTTGTGAATGGAACTGGAGTACATTTAAATTCATTTATTCCAAGAAAAAGGAATAAATTGGAGCACAAGAGATTGAATGACTTGGTATTCGTTCGTTACAATTTAAAGCTTCGGGAAAGGTATGTTATTATCATTATTAATTTCGTTATAATTTTTTAATAATTAAATTTTATTGTTTACTAGGAGTCTTAATAGCATAAGTAGTTCAACAGATTCAATTTCTATTGATAATATTGATCTGTTGGTGAATTTAGTTTATGAGAAACCAGATTTGATAGATATGAATGAATTGGAAGAAAATCTTAGTTGTGAAAGTATTGACATGTCATTTGGTGCGTTAAATTTGAATGATGATGATGATGAGACTCTTATCAATGATGAGGATTTTGTACCAAATGATAATTGAAGTCAGTGTACTTATAGTGAGTATCCTCCTGTAGACGATTGAATAAAGTTTCAGGTTTTTGTTTTTCATCTTTTTTAAATTTTACTTATATTTGATGCATATGTTAAATTATATATATGTAATATAATTGTAAATATTTTTGTTACAGGGTTCACTTCTAGTTGGTTGGTTCCTCATTGTGAACTCTTGTTGTAAATTATAATAGTTTGAGAGTTAAGGATATTTATTATTCTTTTTATTGAATATTGTGATGTAATTATTATTTATTATATGACGAATTTGTAATATTTTAAATACTTTGTATTGTTTTTAATTTTATATTTGTATGATGATAATTATTTTTTATATTTATTTTGTGGTTATTATTTATATGTGAAATGTCTAAAAATTATTGTTATTATTTATTATTATGATTTTTGGAAACAAAATTAATGTAAACTGATAAAGTATATAGTATAACAATACAATACGACAATGAACTATTTTGCAATTTCTAAAAAAATTCAAGCACTATCTCATAAATTTAAAAAATTACCCGAAACGGTACTCGGTATTAACCGGTACAGATACAGTACTGCACCAAAATCCAATCTGATATCAAATCCGGTACGGTATTCTCAACATTGATATTAAGTCTTTTTAATTTTGACATTAAATTTATTAAAGGTGAATCAAATGATATTCTAGACTTTCTAATTCGGAAATTCTTACAATTCAAATCACTGTACTAAGAGACAAACAACTCAAAAGTCCAACTACAAAATCTTAGAGAGATATCGTAAGAGAATAAATTATTCCCAGTGTTTTAAAAACTGCATCAAAAACACTGCATCAAATATTGAACCGGCCAAAGAAAAAATTTGAGGTTTAAATGTTTAATCATAATTAAACTGTTATAAAACTGATATATAATAAATAAGAGATAAAATTTATAAGAATAAAAATAAGTATAAAATAAAATATTTATTGAAATTAAAAGAATTCGCCAATAATGCCTTAATACAATAAACTAATAAAAAATATAATAATTAAAACTAAGATTGAATGTAACATAAATTTAAATTTAAATTTAAAATAAAATGAATTTGAATTTTATATTATTATTTATTATTCTTTATAGTTTAAATATTA
>JANIPN010000217.1:12154132-12166712 GCA_027478595.1 Erythroxylum anguifugum | reverse complement strand
ATCAACTCTTCTTATTATACTACAAGGGCATTTTTGTCATTAACACTGTTTTTTGTTCTGTCCCCTGCAACTAAACACATTTCTGTCCTAAGGACAAAGACAATTTTTCTGTCCTGTCCACAGCAACCAAACATCCTATTATCTTCAATTCTTGTTCTGTTCTGTCCAACTCTGTTCTGTCTCATCTTATCACTGCCTGCTTAAAACGCTAACTATACAGACAGTAAAGGTAGGGCTTCTCCATCCTCATCCTCTAAAGTCAATATTCAAGAATGGTACGCTCATCTTCTAAGGTCAGTACTCGTGCAGAGTTGCATCATTTTTCAACAATCGCAGAGCTAGCAATAGCTATCACAGATTCTAGCATCATCTCCTTCTAGATCTAACTATCATAGATTCTAGCATCCTCTCCTTCTAGATCTAGCAAAAGCCTTTTAGTTTAAAAACATTCATGCTAAAATCTTCAAAAAGAGCCGTTCCATATTACTTGTATAAATGGGCAATGGACAAAATGACGTTTCCAAATCAAACATAGTATAACTGCTTCAAAGTTATACATAAAAGTATAAATTAGTAAATAAAATTTTATATCCAAAAATTGTTGGGGCACTACAATGATATATAAAATAAAGTAAATATGTCTTTTATGTAGTGGCCACGTCGACGACAATAAGTCGGCAAAGATTCGGTCTATCCAAGCAAGTCCCCTTGCTGGTGGACCCTAGGTTTGGCCCGAGGGCTAACCAAGCTCAAGATAATCAGCCCGGTCAGACGTTAAGTCCGACTTCATCTCCCTAAATTTTTAAATATAAATTAAAAGTATAAACGATATTTTTTTGCTCATAATAATCGGGCCTTGAGTTAGAACGCGTCTGGACAGCCTGAACTTAAGAACGGCCCAATGTTTAGTCCAGAGCTGAGCCTGGACTCACTTGTCATCCATAATAATGACTTAACATAGAAAGAATAGTTAATAAAAATATAAAATAAGTAAAATTAAAAAAAGAAAGTTTATAACTTTTGCAATATTTTTATTGTTCTTCACAAATATTTTCTGTGGAGATGGTCCATCGCAAATGGCAACACTAAAAAAGCTAAATTATTGAACGACCTGACCTACAGTAAGGCTTAATGTGAGAAAAGACAAGTGATTACTGATTACGAAAACCAATTTTGATGTTAGTGTGAACATTACTAGTGGGACTTGATGAATTGGGTCCCGTTACCTGATCCTACGGACCCCATCGCCCAGATTCCATTTCCCAATAATCTCTCCAAATCTCAACATTCTTCACACTTTTCCAAAGAATGAAGAGCATTGATCAAACACTGCGCTTATGATTAATTCACAACCTATCTTACACCAATAAAGAAGAAAAAACAGAAAAAGAGAAGTGAGGAAATCTACCAATTATAAACAAATCCAATCAACCCAGAAGATGATGAGTCCTGAAATAATCATGATTCAGATTCTCACTATCAAATTCTTCTTCATCATCACCACATTCATAAATAGTTCCTGCCAACGTCAACTGATCATCCAAGTACCTCTGCAGGAGCGCCCCAACTTCTTCTCCCTCATCCGCCCTCGTCCTATCAGAACTGCACAAACCTTCTTCGCACAGCCGCAGTTGCTCCTCTTCCTCCTCAACATCCTGCCCGTCCTTCTTCCGGCGTCCGAACAACCGAACGCAGAGCTCGACGGCGCAGATGAAAGGCAGGAGAATGGGAGAGCAGATGAGGAGGAAGATGCAGGGACTGCGCCGCGTGCACATCCATCCTAGCATGATGGCCCGCGTTGGCGCGGAGATCGCAACCGCCGTGTTGTGTGGAAGGAGCTCATGGCTGTTCTTGTTGCAGTGGTGATGATGGGCAGCGGTTTTGGGTTTGGAGAGGGGGTGGTGCCATGTGAAAAGGAGGGACTTAGAAGTACATGAGGGTCACGTGATGCGTGTTTAACGTGTTTTCTTTTTTGTTAATTTTGGTAATTATTAAGGCTTAAGGATTACAAAATTACAGTTTTAGAGAGTAATTTTTGTGATTGGAAAAACGAATTGGTAATGTTTCTTGTGTCACCAAAGTATTTCCTTCCTTTCCGATAATGAAATCGAAACAATTGCATTAAAAGAATTCGATTCGTGGTAAAGATTCGGTAACGAATTCGAGTTACGGAAATAACTTCTTTGTAAAATATAAAAAATACGTATAATTGATGATCTTCCCTCATTTATCGCAAAACATGAAGTAAGAAATTGAGTTTTATAAAAATTTGGTGCTATAGAGTTTATTATGTTTAATCAAATATTAATTTCAGACTCACACTCGCGTGGAATCTCGGGTATCGTCGGATTGAACTAGAAGTTGACTCAACTGTGGCCCTCCAACTCCTATCCTTCTCGGCTAGCCGATTCTCGATCCATAACCCCGTTATTAAAGTGATTCATGAGCTGTTTACACAGAACTGGATGGTCGTGCATCGCCAAATCTACCGTGAGAGCAACCGCTGTGCGGATTGGCTAGCGAGATATGTTACGCATTTTGCGCTTGGTGTTACTTATTTTAACCTTCCTCTCATTGAGTGTCATGTAATCCTCCTCGAGGATATGTCCGGGATCTGTTTCCTGCGACACATTGTGTAATCGATTCCTTTTTCCCTCTTATAAAAAAATAATAATAAAATATTAATTTGGAATCAAGTAGCTAGGCTAAGAGTAACGTTTGGATATAAGACTTCCACTAACTACAAAGTGCTACCAATCCAATCAATCAACTATCTTGACATTTAAGCCAAGTGAACACACTCTTAATATTGGTTTGATTGAACAATTCGAACCCCTTTTCGTTTCGTCCTTAATAGTTCATTGTTCTATGATCATGATGTGGGAAAAACATGAACGTAGCTTAAAATCAAACCATTTCATAAGTTTATGGATTAGTGATGATTCGTACTTATTCAAGATGTTATGTGGTCATCAAATGCAATCTGTTCACAATATCAAAGATGTTGCTTCTAAAAGAGTGATAGATACGGTCATACGAATACCACAAGATGAAGCACCAAGCACGGTTGAATCATAAAAGACAAACTATCAAGGTCAATAAAGCAAAAGATGGAAGTGTTTTTCCTAAGTGAAAACCATCACTGCCTCATTAGTACTGTTTCCTCGTCACCAAGCAATGAACTATAACTATAGATTTCAAAGGAAGATTGTCTGAAGAATGATTATTTAAGCTAATTGTAGGTGATAATTGGTTTTGTATCTTGGCCTTGAAAAACATTATCAACAGCCACAGTGAAGTGAGGACTTTTGTCAAACAAGCATAGTGCATACTTCTCCAAGCCCCGAAGCTCCATCGTAGCCATGTTTTCCAACCTAACAACCTCCTAAAGTTCTCCATCACAGTCAAGTTCTGTCTTTAAGTTCAATAGCAATAACACAAAAGTTTCAGCTTACAAAAACGCAACCAAGCCGACCCATCATCGCCGTAACTTAACCACGGTGCAAGCCCTCGTCTTTTTTCATTCGTCATCGATCCTCTGACTCTCCATCTTCTTTATCTAGTGTCTTCAGTTGTCCCCTCCGTTTTTTTCGAGTCCAATTATCTGTTCAATATTACTCTGTTTTATTCTGTCTTATGAAATTTCAGTCATTTATTTTGCGGAATCTACGCGAGACCCATACGAAACCTACATAAATAAATGGCTGAGATTTATTGGACACAATAAAATATCATAATATTGGACACAAGATCTGGACTCATTTTTTTCACCGGACGTCTATTTTCAGTCTCTTGAAAACCCACAAAAAAGCCTATCCAGCACACAAAAGTAGCCCATAAAGCCCATCCTTTCCAGCCCATAAAGCCCATCCCCAACAATAAGAAAGTTTTTAGAAGGCCATTCCAGAAGTCTATAGAAATCCAGTCCAACATCAAATCTAGAAGAATACTGTGAGCTTCGAAAAATAAATGGCAAATGCACAAGACTCAGCTGCAACACCTAAGAGTCAAGGTAGCTCTCTTCTAAGCAATAGGAGTTTGGTATCTCTTAATGTTGCTTCTCAAATCCCTTCCAAACTTGCGAGAAATGGCAGAAATTTTACTTCTTGGAAAGCTTAATTCACCAATCTGCTCTTTGGCTATGGCTTTCTTAGTTACGTTAACAGAACTAATCCCAACCAAATACAAAATGATCCCATGTACCTTTTTTGGACGCACTAAGATTTTCTCATACTTCTCAATATTACTATCATGGTGCCACTTTAACCAAAAGATGATGAAGAAGTACGTAATGGAGGAAGATAACATGGAAGTCGTGGAGACTATTGTACTAACCATAGCCACATGACTCGACTCAGGGATCGAACAACACGAGTGTTAGATAATAGAATCATAATCACTATCGAAGAAATCAAATTAGCTTCACAACACTTATAACTCCGGAAAATATCAGTGGCAAACAATATAGTTACAAGTATTAAGGACATATGGCGAAAGGACAATCAAGTCATTATAACAATTGGGTGCTTTACTCTTGAACTCAACTTCCCTCCAGTAACCAACTGAGCTACCCGTGTGGGCTAATTGAGTGCTTTACTCTGGTACCACATATCACATTGCTTCTAATATTTAAAATTTGGCTTTGCACTAAGAAATGTTGGTAACGAGTGCATCATGTCACAATCAGGGACGTAGTTACATATAAACTTGGGGGGTCACTGGGCCCCCAAGTTTTTTTAAAAAATTATTTTAAATATATATATATATATAAATAGAGTTATTTAAGGATTAGTTGTATACTGGGCTCCTCAAAATTTAAAAAAATTAATTTTTGGACCCCCCTATCTTAAATTCCTGGCTCCGTCACTGGTCACAATGGTAATGACATATTTATATCTTATATTGGTTCCTCTTGTTTGAACTCTTCTATTACTACACTCACACTAGATAATATTTTATAAACGAAAAGAACCTAATATATGTCTCTTAGTTTTGTAAACAAAATAACACCTCAGCTAAACTAACTATTTTCTTCTGAGGGATTTGAATACGTGAGCATACATGGCTAAGAACCAAAGTATGTACGACTTATATGAGTGGTCATCTTCGATTGTTCTTATTGAATCATCCATTCTAAATCCCTCTACCTCCTTGGTTTCATCTTCTCAATTATGGCATCAACATCTTAATTACTCTTCTCTTCCAATTCAAAAAGAAAATTATGACTAGTAATAATAGTCCATCTTCTCTAACTTTTAAAAATCAAGTTTCCCACTTTTTTCTTATTATTAAAAGTCAGATTTCATTTACCAAGTCTTTTAGCGCTTGTGATAAACCATTATAATTTATATATTCAGATATTTGAAGACCTACACCTGTTAATTCTCTTAGAAATTTTAGTCATTACATCATTTTTCTTGATTATTTTTAGAAATACACTTGTTTTATCCGTTAAAATTAAAATATGATATGTGCAAGGATTTTGAGAAATTTTCCAAAATTATTGAAAACTATTTTCACACCAAAATACCCTTTTATGTAGATGGTGGAGGTGAGCATAAAGTAATTTCACTTTTTCTTACTCTAACAATCCAATACATGATTTCCTTACCATATACACCAAAACATGTTGGCTTTGATGGATGTGAACGCTATCATATCGTGGAAAATAGTCTTATAATTATACACTATGCCTCTTTTTTTTCCTCATGTATTTCAATGTGTTACATATCTCATCAATAGGATGTCCACTCCTATCCTCAATCACGGCACTCTATACCACAAACTCTTTGGACACAATATAAAATATACCTCATCTAGAGTTTTTAGTTGTCTTTGCTATTTGTTAGGATATTTACTATGTCCTATTATTTTGGCATTATTTATTAATTGGACATATAAGATATTAATTAGATAATGACTCGAATTCAAAAGCTATATGGATAATCTTCTAGTTGAAAAAGAATCCTATCTTGGATTGAAATCTATGATCTTGCTACTAATTAAAGTACATGTTGGTAATTGGATGATGTTAATGTTGGATTGTGTGGATTTTACGGGGAAAAAACAGAAGAAAATGGTTGTTGCATGGGTGTAAATTAGGACGTTGCTGTTGTGTGTTTCAAGTAGGACTCTTCTTGCTTGAGTGTGTTTGTGTTGTGCACGTCTCCTATCAATAGCCGAAGTGAATCTCTTGTGCAGTGGAACAATAGCTGTTGTTGTGTGCATTAATTGAAGATTGAAAAAATGCAATCGTGGGTGTGAACTAGACAATATGTGCAGTGGGAGTTGACACAGCTGAAGTGGTGTGGCAGAGATGGATTCGGTGTAGGCTTAATAAAGGGTGTAGTGATATATGTTGCATCGTGCATGTGCTCTTGGTGTGTGTGAGAGAAAAACCATTGTGTGAGCTTTACGATTTCAAGAGTTGTTCTTAAGTGGGGTGTGTTCTAGTTTCGCATACACCGTGGGTTAAGTAAATCGTGTGAAGGCTTTTTCTAGTTAATGTGTGCATGTCTCTATCTATAGAACAAGTGTATCTTGCGTTGGAGTTTTGGACATAAACAGTGTAGTGGGCAAAGACCATTGTGTGCTATGATTTATTACGAAGGAGTTGGAATGGTGCAGATGCTATTGTGGCTAGTCTGCCTTGGTAATCAGACGTCGTGAGCTAATGTTCGTTGCCTAGCTCTCAAGATAACGTTGCTGGAATTTTTCAAAGGAGTGGCGAAGGGTTTTTGTTTGGGCAGCAATGATTATTAATTGATTTCCTTATGGGCTGCGTATATTTTGGTTGATGAATGTATTATTGGTGCAGCTGTGGCTTCGTGCTGGTGTTTATGTGAATCAACCCATTGTTGTTGCTACGACTTCCAGATTTATTTCAGTAGAGCTGAACCTTTTAAAACTTGTTCTTTTCTGTCTCAAGTATATCATTGTTTTGTTCTTAATTGATTGAGTGCTTGAGTTATTTTTATTAATTGTCATTTAAGTAAAAGTAGTTTAGAAAAATCCTATGTCGAGGTTAACACAAGTCGACCGTATTTTTGAGTGTGAAATTCTTTCACAGGAAGTGAGGCTGAGAGATAATGTCAAGGGTTGAGTGATGTCAGCTTAGTAAAGCCTAGGATAAATCTATTGTACTTTGGTAAAAGTATTAAGCTGGGTGAGTGCCCTGTTAATGTAGGCAAGGTGTGCCAAACTACGTTACCAAATTTTTGGTATTTTTTATTTATTTATTATTTATTGCTTTTGTTTTCGTTTGTGCTAGAGATGTCCACAGTAAAATTGGAAAGTTTGCGAAACAATTACCCCCTTCAGTTTTTCACTATTTATGGCTTCAACCTTGTAACATTCATAGATTCACGATCTCGATCTTAATCTCAATCATATGTATATCTAGGTTTCTCCTTGCCATGTTACTCCTCCATTTGCTATGACATTATCTCAAAGCACATTTTTATCTTTAGATATGTTGTTTTCTTTGAGAAAAAGTTTTCATACCAAACTAAGTCCTCTTCAAACCTAAATATCTAACTTCCACCTTCTCTAAGTATCTTTCAAATTTGACAAATAAAAATCTTGATTGAGTAAAAACTTGTACTAGTGATGATCTTAACCATGCCATCTTATCTCATCCTAAACCTTATTACAACATTCTTATTTCAAACCCAAGTACTGCTTCACAATTTGTCTCAACTCCATCTTCACCAACAGTCATTCCTTAATATACTTCTGACACATATAAGTAGTTCAACCTCTTTACCTCATAACTCTACCATTCCTAACGTTACAACCTCAATTACTTTACTTAATAATATAATAACTTTTGATTCATACTGGCCTAAAAAAAACTACTTTCAATATACCTCATAGCCAACCACAAACTCAACCCTTACATATGATAACCAGCTCTAAAAACAATGTCTACAAACAAAATTTCTATTTTTACACACGAATCCCTCAACCTCTCTCTAAGAAATGGAACCCACCTTATTTACCCATGCTCACCAGCATCCTCATTATCTTAATGCCATAAGCCAATAATTTTTAACAAAAAGAGAACTACTTGAACACTCGTCCCACCCTCTTCTACACAAAACATTATTCAATCAAATGGGTGTACAATATTAGGAGGAACCCCAATGGCTTTGTTTATATCTATAAAGCTTACATTGTGGCCAATGGGTTTCATCAATGTCCTAACATTGACTATACTAAACCTTTTAGTTTATTTGTTAAACATGTTACTATCTATCTTATACTTGCCATTATAGTAACATGCGGATGAATTTTAAACCAATTGGACGTTCATAACACCTTCCTACAAGGTAGTCTTTTTTATTGTGTTTTTAATAATCCCAAGAATTCATTGATTGTAGATATTCAACTGATGTTTACAAATTGAACAAAGAAATTTATAGTCTTTTTCAAGCTTTAAGAGCATAGTATAATGAACTTCAATCCTCTCTCATTGCTTATGGCTTCATCAACTCTAAAAGTGAAACTTCATTTTTTATCTATAATATGGGTACATGTATTTTGTACTTAATTTTGAAGTCTTTTTGTAAGGTTTTATATGAAGTTGATTGTCTTGTAAAAAGACTCATTATTCTACCATCCTTTACCAATATACCTCTTGAAATTCAGCATAATTCAAATTACTTTCCATATTTTATAGTAAATTCATGTATTTGATTATTACATTTATTATATTCTTATATTTAATTAATTATTTTAGATATGTAATTTTTTAGGATTGCATTGGTACATATATTGATGCACATGTTTCAATCAATGAACAAATACCGTATATATGTAAAAGAACGGATCCAATCCAAAATATTATATGTTATTATTCATTTGGCATACGTTTCATATATGTAGTGGTTGGATGAGAAGGTATCACAAATGGCTCTGGAGTTTTTTTAAAAACAATAACAACTCCAACGAATCCATTTCCTTTACCTCCATAAGGTATTACACTATTTTAAATAAATATAATAATTATGATTAATTTTTAATATTTTTTGTTAATGTTATGTTCTTTATATATTAGATAAGTTCTATTTGATTGATTTAGGCTACACTAATGTGCCTAAAAGAAATGTTTAAATATTGCCATTCTTTGTTAAGAAATGTTATTAAAAGATGTTAGATTTTTAAAAGCAAGATTTACTATAATTTCAAACATGTTGAGTTATGATATAGAGAAATAAAAATGCATCGTTATTGCTTGTTATGTTATAATAGTTATATTAGAACGCATGAATAAAGTGACTAATTATTTGACGGTTTTATTGAAGATGACGAGCAAATTATGAAAGTATAAATGAAGATGGAAGTTTATAAGTGGGTATAATACTACTCTAGCACAAATTTAGAATATGTCTGCAAAGTGAGATAAAATTACTAAATAAATATGGAATGATTATATTAGTTCTAATTGATTTAAATTTTTTAAAGTGATATTACTATTATGTTTTAAAGCATTATAGTATGATGAACATCTTTTGTTAATTAAAATGACTTAATTAATATTAATATCTAATAGTATAATAAAAAATTTGATTACAAATTTCATTTAAACATGCTTTTATATTTCAATTTTTCTTCACAATTTCAATTTAACAATTTTATTTTTAAATAAAAATTAAAAAGAAACAAAAACCAAAAATAAAAAAATGAACAGCCATAAATTTATGTAATGTGATCTTTTGTTGGAGTTGGGCTGGCCTAATTCACATCCTCGTAGCTAATTAAGTTTCATCACATATAAGATGAAGACTATGTGAGGGATGGCAATGCTAGATCGGGCCTAGGGCTATACAAGGTTGGGCTCGATCTCCACCTGAGGCTTGATCGAGCTTGGGATTGCCTGGCCCCAGCCCAATTGAATCCTAAGAGGATCGACCCAACCCGGCCTGATATTTTATTTTATTTTATAAAAATTCAAAAATAACATCATTTTTTACAAAACGACAACCCTACTTGCCCCTTTTTTCAAAAAAGTTTAAAAAGGGAAGAAAGGCCATGCCTCAATCTATTCCCTTTTTTATTTGACTATTGTGTTAAAGAGTTGGCCCCTCCATTGGAGGGGGACCGGAGCACGAAGAAAAAAGATTTCGACCTCAAGGTGATGAGGCCTCTCAACATCTCCCTCAGTCCTTTCGGGACACCCTGTTAAAAAGGCATAATTAGTAGGAACCACAGGTGTTGGACGAAGACCAGGAAGTAGAGTTGTTGGAGGAAGACCTGATAGTGAATACCGAGGGCCCTATCCCATCGATAGAGTTTTCAGCAAAAATTCACGCTCAACTAGAGAAATTGTGGAGGAACGCCATTATCGTGAAGTTGTTAGGGAGACGAATTGGATATGTAGCGCTATGTTCCAAACTAAGGGCCTTATGGAAAACAGAGAGCGACTATAAGGTCATAGACTTGACTAATGATTTCTTCTTGATCAAGTTCGAAAGCGCCAATGATATGCATTATGTACTAACGGGAGGTCCCTGGATTGTACTAGGGCATTACCTTACCTTACAATCATGGACGCCGAACTTTAGGGGGAGGAGTAGTTATCCATAGTATAGTTGCATGGATCTGACTGCCTGACATTACACTAAAGTATTAACATAAGAGCATCCTACGCAAGATCGGGGCATTAATTGGTCCAGTCGTTAAGATAGATTATTCTATCGAATCGACATCCAGAGGCAAATACGCTCGTATAATTGTGGAAGTTAATCTTGGTAAGCCACCAGTGTCCCAAATTTTGGTGGATGATGCACTCCTGAAGGTGGAGTATGAAGGATTACCCACCATTTGTTTCCAGTGTAGAAAATATGGACACATTTCCACAACATGCGCAGTTAAACTAACACAGGGGGAAGAGCAAGGCAACCTGCCTTCGGGAAATAAGGTGGATGGTCCGAACCTTGAGCAAAACAACATGTAGGTATCTTCGTTGTCACAGACGCAACACCTATATGGCCCATGGATGATTGCATCGCGAAGGGGAAGATCTCGGCAAAGGCCAATAACAGGATCGTCGGGAGTGTTGTAGAAGAATGGTAGCAAGATTTGAGGACACGGGTCGTGATTTGAAGCAATTGCCAATGCTAATGATGATCTTGGGGAAGGAACTAGGGGGACCTTCCACAGTCACTCGTTGCCATCTAGCATAATTCTCAATCCAATCAAAAGACCACACACCTGCCCTCTATCAGTGGAAACTGATGGCGACCCCATCAACCAACTTCCTTTGTAGATCTAATGCCCGAAGCCATAACAACATCTTCTTTATCTGCTCCTTCACGTGGCTTGGTGCATGCAATTCATCCTACCACAAACCTGCCATCCCATGCAACTAATCAAAGACTGGCTCGTCCCACCAAAACGTTAATAAACATTTGGTTGTTATACTCTCATCTCCCACATGAAACCTACAGGCCCCCAATGCCCAACCTTGTGACGACTCCTGCTTGACCTACCCAGATATTATTGCTTCTAGTAATCTGACGTACAGTTTTGATAGATCCCATAGAATTGAAGTGCTTGGGTTTACGGAAGGGATTTGGCTGCTGTGGAAAGAAAATATGTGTCTCCGAATTATAGAAAAATAAATTTCAATATATTCATTTAATGGTGGAGTCGGTTGAGTACCCACTCTTTCTTACGGTTATATATGCTAGTCCACACCCTCAGGCTCGTAAATTCTTGTGGCTGAATCTGATGCGATTAGGAAATCAAATCACTGGACCATGGCTACTTAGTGGAGATTTCAATTGTATTATGCATCACTCTAAGAAGGTCGGAGGTTCGTCCTGAAGGGGCACTTGTCGATTGTTCCATCAATGGTTATTCAATACACGTTTGCTCGTTTTTAGCTTTTAAGGCCCACAGTTTACCCGGGTCAGAGGAAAGGTTCACCAACAGTTGGATAGGGCAATGTGCAACGGATCCTTTCTAGATGCATACCCTACCACCACGGTTACCCACCTTCCACATGTGGGATCTGATCATTGCCCAGTTATTACTAGGATAGTGCACTAGCGAAGATCTAGTCAATCCTCAATAAGGTTCAAGTTTTTCGCTCCTTGGTTGATGGATGGTAACTTTATGGAACTCTTGCGAACAATTTGGCCTAAAAATGGGGGTCTTCGTAAACAACACAATCATTTTTGTTAAAGGTGTTACACGGTGGAATACTGCGTCGACTGGGTGGCGTCTAATGAGTTTTAGACCTATACCCGAAAGCTAACCTCAGGTGGAAGCAGAGTTGAAGCGGGATCTGGAACAGGTGTTAGCTAAGGAAGAAGTGTGCTGGAAACAAAAAGCTTGAGTTGACTGGTTTGCCCATGGAGATCGAAACACATCCTATTCTCACCACGCGGTGATACAAAAACAAAGATCGCTGAGAGTGGATGCACTCAAGGACAATCTAAGACAACTCCTTTATGGCCCTGCATTGCGAAGACATATTGTAGAGTATTTGCACACTATCTATACTACAAATACACCTGTCAACCTTTCTCAAGATCGGTTAGTTTGTTCCCGGGTATAGTGGATACTATTGGTT
>JANIPN010000217.1:12130016-12141600 GCA_027478595.1 Erythroxylum anguifugum | reverse complement strand
GACTTCCACCATAATTAATCCACTTGATTATGAAGTGTGTGACGCACTCCCAAATGCGCATTTTAATAAATGGTGAAGCTTCGAATGCTTTTGTACTGGAGCAGGGCCTTCGACAAGGTGACCCTCTCTCGCTGTACCTCTTTGTATTATATATTGAGAGACTGACACAAGATATTGTTCAAGCTATAGAACAGGGATCGTGGGGTCAATTTCGTTTTAATAATCGGAGCCCTCCTATTTCATATCTATTTTTCGTGGACGACCTGTTATTATTTGCTGAGGCCTCAAAGGCACAAGTAAGGGTACTAAGGCAGCTGATGGAGGACTTTTGTGCCAAATCAGGTCAGCGAATAAATACTGCTAAAACGGTTGTCTTTTATTCACGGAATGTGTCTATGGTTGTAAAAACATAACTATCTACAAACTTGGGATTTAAGACCACAAACGAGCTCGGACAATATTTGGGCATGCCAATATTGCATGGCTGAATTACGCGAAGAACATATGTGGATCTACTGGAAAAAGTTCAAAAAAGGCTTTCGGGGTGGATTGCATCCAATCTTTTGTTGGCTGGGAGGGTTACAATAGTAACGACTCTATTACATACTCTTCCTGTATATGTCATGCAAACGTCCAAATTGTCTTGTTATATCTATGATAAAATTGAACATCATATCCGTCAATTTATTTGGGGCTCCTGTACTACAACCTAAAGAATGAGTTTAGTAGCATGGGACGAGATGCGTAGAAGTAAAGCAACAGGCGGCTTGGGAGTCCGGAAGCTTCGTGAGATGAATGAAGCTTTCCTAATGAAGGCTAGATGGCAAGTAATCAATTCCACTCATAAGCTTTGGGTTCAAGCTCTAAGGGTAAAGTATGGCCTTCAAGAGGTAGTTCCATGTGTGATAAAGAAGAGGGGTTCCCCCTTTTGGAAAGCCATAAGCGATGTGTGGAGCAAACTTACTGATGATTTAGCCTGGACTATAGGCAACGGTCATCTAGTTCGCTTTTGGACTGATCGGTGGTCCATCCAAAAGCATCCTCTCACTGCCTACGATCTTTGAGATACCAGAGCATATCTTGGACAAACCAGCAAGTGATTTTATTTTATCCGATTCGATGGTAGTTGGCAATTGCAACATTTTGCAATATGGTTACCTCTGGGTATTCTTATGGTCCGGGGCCTACCTCTGGGGTGAGATGGATTAGTTCTATTAGCTCATTCAGCCAATGGTCAGTTTTTTGTTACAATAGCATATGACTGATTAAACGCAAAAAATCAGCACTCATGACATAGAACATGGTCGTGAATCTGGCAATGGGGGGTCCTGCGAGGGTGCAAGTTTTTCTTTGGTTGGTAATGAAACGCCGCCTTCTCACGAAGAGGGAGTTAGCTCGCCGACATGTAATCTAAGATACTCATTACACACGATGTGACAAGGGGGAGGAGACACTACTTCATGTTTTCAGGGATTGTCGATAGGCTAAATTGGTATGAAATCAATTGATGCCTATGGCGTACTGGTTTGAATTTTTCTCATTGCCATTTAATGCTTGACTTCAGGCGAATCTGCGTAACTTGTGGGAATTTATGAGATTTGATGATTGGGCCATTTGTTTCGGGGTGATGATATGGAGCTTATGGAAGGGTAGAAACCTGCATCTGTTTCAGCATCAGGAAGCAATCCAAGCAGTAAAAGTTCAGGATACCTTTATTCGGCTATTTGAAATTCCCTTCATACAGTAGATTAATTCCAATAGCCCGCATAGCTTGCAGTTGAACCATAGCATGCCACGGCAGCCCCCTATGCGTCCCTTCTTGAAATTAAATGTTGATGGAGCAGTTCACCCATCAACTAGATTATCCATTGTAGAGGGATTGGTGCAAGATTACCAAGGTACTTAGATCATCGGTTTTGCCAGCAATGTTGGTAGGGAACCTATTCTGACCACAGAGCTGGTAGTTATTCTTCATGAATTGCGGTTTGCATGGAGTCAAAGTATTCAAAAAGTTTGGGTTGAGTCGAACTCCAAAGTGACCATCACATAAATTGTACAAGGAGGACAGGGGTTCGGTAATGAAAATATTTTAATCAACATTCTAGGCATTTTGTCACCGGACTGGAGTGTACATTTCCATTTCGTGACTAGGGATTTGGCGAACCACCATCGATGTTTTCTTCATGGATCTTATACTTGACATTTTCACCGCTTGGCTTGAGATATACAATCGTTCTTAACCTAGTGAGGCGTACTTAGGAGGTTTTGTCTACTTCTGTTTTTTTTTTAAAGAAAAACTATCATTGTGCATTTTTTGTGGATGGGCGATCACTTCCCCACTTCCTCCTTAAATTTGCCAGAAAAAGCAATCCATGTTTCGGCTCGCTACACGTACACTCTCTTCCATTATCATCCCCACCGCCACTCTCTTTTTCTTTCACGCATTTCCATAAAAAATTAACATTGGGAGAGTAGCCTGCACGCTCTTACTCTTTCACCGTTGGATCAAACTATCACCATTCACCGCCATCCTCCTCAGTCAGATCATCTATCGGGGGCCAATGGGTTGACCACACTCTACGCCTTTGTGAGTGAATAATGCCCTTAAGCTAAAAGCGACGAAAACCTGCTAAAAGTAACGAAAACCTTGATAAACTGCCAGGAAATGAAATGAATTCAACTATTGTCCGAAGCTGTTTTGGTTGATTAAAAAAGGAAGCTACTTTTGATCTCTGTTTCTCCGTTGAAGTGCAATACAAAACAGCTCCTGAAAAGCAGATGCAACCGACAAAAACTGCAGGTGGCAATAATTCAAGTGGTGGTGGCGGAGGAGGGGTCGTTGGTGGTGCTGGGGAGCTGGGTCGCGGTGGACTCACACGTTTCCGTTCAGCTCCCGCGACATGGTTGGAAGCACTACTTGAAGGAGAAGATGAGGACCCATTGAAACAAAACCAGAACTTGACACAACTACTTGCCTCCACCACCACCACCACCACCACCGCACCGTCCAGAAGGAACCCTGTTGTTGAACAGGGTATGCTTGAGCCCCCTGGTTTTCAGAGACAAAACAGCTCTCCTGCCGATTTTCTTGGGAATTCTGGGTTTGGAGGAGGTGATGGGTACTTCTCTAGCTTTGGGGTTTCGTCGAATTATGAGTATGTTTCATCAAGTATGGATCTTTCACCTTCTGGTAAAAGGGGTAGGGAGGTTGAGTTGCAGCACCCTTCTGCTAAATATTCGTCCCAGTTGGTAATTACACATTAATTTTAAACAACTTCACTTTCTTAATGTGTTTCTCCAACTTATCTTTCTCTTTGCTGAAAAATTTAGACTGGATTATCTGAAAAAGAAAATAATGTTGAACTATATAGTTGTAGCTGGTTCTACTGAATAAGTATATATAATTCCGGGCTTAGCTGCGTCAACGTTTAGTATTCTAGTTTTTTGTTTGACAGAAAGGGGAGCAGAGTGGACAAGTACCAAGTGGTGTATCAAGTTTGGTAGACATGGAGATGGAAAACCTCTTTGAGGGTTCGGTGCCTTGCAGAGTTCGAGCCAAGCGTGGCTTTGCTACTCACCCTCGGAGCATTGCTGAGAGGGTGAGATTCATAAATTTACTTGTTATGGATCGAGATTGACATATAAACGACAGAACGTTTGTTTTCAGTCCTAAAGCAGCTTTACTTTTCTGGTGTTAAAGGTTCGAAGAACTAGAATTAGTGATCGTATAAGGAAGCTTCAGGAGCTCGTTCCACACATGAATAAGGTAATTTTTTCATTTTTCAAGTAATTTCTTGAGCTTGTAGACGCTCGATTGAACAGTTTATTTCGATTTCAGAGATTTCAGGAGTGAAATGCTAATGACACTAGGTCTCTGGATTATTATTATAGGTGCACCTTTTTACGTGTTCAAAAAAGGTTTCCTTGTTCATTCAGAGGTCATACATTTTGTGAAATATTTTTTAACTTTAAAAGTTATGGATTTTAACTGCTTCACTTCATCTCTTCTAATATGATAATGATGCAACATTGATGAAAAACCATTGAACTGTCATGTTACAATCTGCTTGAAGTGAATGTATCCCTCTCTTGTGGATATATTACTGGCTTATTCCTCGGATCTGATGTTGATAGATCCACATAGAAGGAATTCAAACTAAAGTAAATTGATCTTTTATTTATGTTTAAAATAGTTGTTAGAAGCAGAAGGAGTGTCTTTTTAGGATAATTGAAGCATGTTCTCCTTGTAAATATATGTTTGAGTGCCTCTTTTACAAAATAACCTGGTGATTTATGAGTAGAAGATTCATTTGTGGTACTATACCCTGTAGCTATAACGAATGAACTGACCATATTGACAAAGACGGAGTTAAAATTAACAGTCTGTGCTTTGGAGTATGACCGTCATCTTCCTGATGCACTCTACTTTTTGTTCTTTAATCATTGGACAATTTGTTCTTTAACAGCATCCGCAGTTGATTGAGGAACTGTTTCAGTAAATAGAAAAATAGTACACAAGGTGTTTCCTAATTCCCTTACAATTAAAGAAAGTACCAATTCTTGTGAAGAATGTAGCTAAAAAAAATTGTTTCTGTTTCTTATGAGATGATTAGAAATTGACTTCATTGAAGAAAACAAAAGAATACGTTGAAAACTTGGCCATTACTAGAAGACATAAATTCAAGCAAAATCTGCAAAAACAAAAAGGAAACAAAAATATCAAGTTACATGGGTTCCTTCTTCTACCATGATATTTGAACTCCTACAAGTTAAAGAGTTAGTATTCATATGAATAGATGAACTTGAAGAATTTAGCAGTATAAAATAGTCTTATCAAATTAGGAGATTCGAAGGCCAAGATATAGCACTTTATTTGTATCTTTACATTTTTATTGAGATAGATGTATGTATGGGGTAAGTGTGTATGGGGTAAGTGAGGTTTGGTTGGTTAGCACCTTCTAGTTTTACCTGACATATGTTGTATATCAAGAGTTTCAAGAAAGTTGAAAGCAGTTTAATGTCTTATCAGGGTGCAATTTTATGGTGTCATATATGGTGATGCTAGAGGAGGGGGAGCATCTGTCTTCTCTTAGTTCTCTGGACTGGTATCTCAATTATTAAAAATAAATTCAAAAGATTTAGATCGGGGTGATATATTCTTGATGCCCTACATGCGGTAAGACTGTAATGATATAGATGCTTAAACAAAAATTGTAAAATATATTATCTGCAAAGAGTTTGTGATCCTTTTGTTGTCTTCTGAATTTTATCCTTAGTCTTTAACTCCGTAGAAAGAAGTTGAAGAAAATGATTAGTGTTTGCTTACATCGGGGGCACGACACGACTTGATAGTAATTGCGAGTCACTGACTGAGTTTGAAGTTCAATGTAAGTCATAAAATTTTCAAACGAATACTTGCAACTCTGATTCAGATTTTCGCTAACTGGTAATGACTATGCCTGTCTTTAAATGTACAAAGAAGCTGAATGTGCTAGAAAAATAGTCAGTTTACATGAGATAACTCGTTAGCAAAATAGATCAATTTGTAGAGTCATAATTTGTCCAGATATTAGATATGTAGCTAGTAGCTTCATACTTGAAAACGGCGAAAAAAATCTCTGGGTAATATGTAAGTTCTTGAAAATGCTCCAGCATCAGTTCTGATGGGAATTTTTATCTAGAGCCTCTTGTGGATGGGTTCCTTTACAGTGGAAACTTGAAGTGGTGGTTCAAATAACAATGACTCAGCAGTGGATAAGTATTAGATTTGGCTCGGGGGCATTGGATCTTTTGAGGGAGCTCAAGCATTGAGTGTAGGTAAAGAAAGATATGAGGGAGGTTTTCCATGTCTTAGAAAATGTTACAAGATGAGAAATTAACGGACAAATACACTGGTTTTCTCAAGGAGAAATGTGACAAAGTATTGTAGAATAAATTGCTGAATTTCTTAAAGATTAAGATAACGGGGATGATAAGGAATGTGGATATGGTGGGAGTGAGAATACAGAATTATAGAAAGTAGGGTATAAAAAAGAGATTGTGAGACAATAATTCAGAGTTCACCAAAAGGTTTCTTGAGATTGAGACAAATCGACGAGGTAACAAAATGAGTACGTGAGTAATAGCGAAATGTTGTTTATTATAATGAATGGTTGTAGGAATTATACTAAAACAATTTAGTCCCTTGAAAACTTGAAGAATATTTCTTTGTGCTTACGTTCGGAGACCTTTTTTGATTATGTTTAAAATAAGCTATATATCTAGGGAGCTCGTGGTTGATCATTAATAGTTTGAAGATCTTCAGTTTTATCATTATTACTTCAAATTTCTGCTTCATAACATTAGTTTGGTCTCATCAACATTAGATCAATATCTTTTAAATAAGCAATTCATGCACTTGCACTTGATTGAAAAAAATGATGACCATACAATGATAAGGATGAGGATCCAGAGATATATAATGAGGAAGAGGAAGAAGATGAAGGAAAGTGATTGGTTTAGACTATAAAATCTCAACTTCCATGTTGCTATTCTTTTCATGGTTTTATTTGTTTTCCTTTTTCTTTAACATTGTGGACTGAATTTTGCCTTATTTGGTTCACATATTGTGGTTCCGTCCTGACAAAATGACTCAATCTAATGATTCCTTGTTACTTGCAGCAAACAAACACTGCAGACATGTTAGAAGAGGCAGCAGATTATGTCAAGTTTCTTCAAAAGCAGATTGAGGTATTCCCCATTATTATTCCCCTGACAACTATCTTAATTTGGTTTCTGGGAGACTAGTGAAGAAATGGACGTTTTGTGTTTACTATTTCTTTAGGATTTAAGGGAACATTAACATTTGAAATGACATTTGCTTGTTGGAATGTTGAAATCTCGGGCAGGAACTCACGGAACATCAAAGGCAATGCAAATGTATGGCTAGAGAACAACAGAACGAAGGTAGTGCCACCAACCTCGTGGTAGTTTTTAGATTTTACGTGTTGGATTGATCAACAATCCATTCTTTTGCAATGCAACAGGTGAGAGGCTGTCATGATGGTAACAAGTTTCATCTGTGGCTGTCTTGGACTTCTTTTTCTTTTCCAAGGTACTGGGTATGTATGATTATAATGTAAAATAGTGTATACCAGAAATTTAGTCTCCTTAAGCTTCCTAAATTCATGTATTTGTTCTTCCCATTCCATTATACGTTTAGAGAAAATATATGTACTACATCCCACTCAAGTTACATATCAAGAAGCTATGTAATCAATAAAAGTCCTCCTTTCTCATTGTCTTTTAATGACTTTTTATGATAAGTAATTGCATTATTTCAAACATCAACTACCATTAGAAACAAATGTTGCAAACTCGACTCGGCTCGACTCGACCGGACTTGACCTATTTATGGTTAATATGTTGCCAAAGATGGAAGATAACAGTTGGCAACAACATACCTTCTTTTGTTCAACAACTTTTGACCATGGGATGCAAATATGGAAAGTCTTAAGTTCAAAGTCTATTACCTCATTTTGATATAGTCAAAACATGTGAAGAAGTGGAATGCCATCTGATCCAAAGCCTTATAATTCCTAAATTCTAAACGAGACTTTGAAGAATACCATAATAAGAAATTAGTTCATGTAGATAGTGGGGTTGAAGAATACCATAATAACAATTTAGTGGACTTGGCCTTAGGCCTAAATATAAACTCACAGCCCATATGTGCTCACATCACACAAGCTTTAGGACAATCATTCAAGTCCTGCTCATATTGGTTGCATCATTATCAATCAATGAAAATATCTTGGTTAAACCGAAAGGGGTCATTATGATTGTCTAGTGCCATTCATTATGTTGCACATAATGCCAAATTTGTCACTTCATTTTGTGCTTTCCTTCGTCACTTCATATCCTAATCCTATAACAACCAGATGTGTAAACTCTAAGATAAGACCATGGATCTATATCCTTAAAAAACAAGGGGATTGGACTATAGCGCCTAAGGATAAAACACTACGATGATTCAATCACATGGTTGCATACAAGCTTTGAAAGTTTCTAGAAAGATATGTGACTTAATCACTGTTATTTCATTTCTTGTGCATAGTTTCTACTGAGATGTGTCCCATTAAAGTTCAGTTTTTTAAAAACATACCTATAAATAAAATGATATGTTATAAAAATTATAAATTTGAATTTTGCATATAAACTTGTTCTAGTAATTATCACAAAAATAAATAAGGTATTAATCATTTATTAACGAAAATAAACTTATAAAGTAAATTATAGTCAAATATAATTTCTTATAATAATATACGTAAATAATATTTGTAATCCATAACAAGATCAAGTATGTAAATAATATAAAAATTATGATAAGATTTAAATGGTATAATATTTATATAGATATTAACTAATTTAAAATAAATATTAGATAACAATTGCTGATTAAGGTAATTATAAGTATTATCTTGAGTCGAGTTCAACTTTTAATATAAACTTTAGCCTTATTTTTTAAAAAATTAGCTTTTTAATTCAAATTTTATTCATATTCTAATTTTGTAAAAATTCAAATATTATAATTTTTAAGTTTAACCCATTTGGTCAAATGACCTAATTAATATATATAGATTTACGTGTAATGTCATATGTCATTTTAGAGTTGATCTAACAATCTTTTTATGCCTAACATGTATATTAAGGGATTTTGGTAAGCAAGTAGATTTGTTCTTGTATCACTTTTATTAGTTTAAATTTTATTGGAAGAAGAGGACAATTATTTTTCTTGATGTGAATATTGAATAATGACTTTAATTGTGTGGTTTAGGGCAAAGATTAACAACCAAATTTAACCATAAAAACTTTGAATCGTTTAACTTTTTAGTTTAGTTTTTAACTTTTCGGTTTTAAGTTACTTTAATAATTTTTTGTCAAAAATCAATCAATTTGTTAGTTAATCGATCAATTTTTGTAAATTAATAAATTCTTATAAACTAAAATAAATAAGTTAATTTTTATTTAACAATCTCTTTTTTCAATTAAATTTCAAATTCTTTGATAAGTAAAGATAATCTTTTTAATCATATTTTAAATTTTTAATTTTTAACTTATTTTATAACGATCTAATACCAATTAAATATTTTAAACTTTAAATCTCTTGTCTTACTCGTTTAATTTCTAATATAATTTTTAAAACATTTAGAACACGTAGTTAATCAAAGATATTTTTGTGAATTGATGGGTACATCTACAAAGGCAAATTTGGTTATTCCTTTATTCTTAGTATCTTCTTTTTTATGGTGCAATCAAAGGGAACAAACATCGTTTCGTACCAGTCAATAAACGGAATAGTATTCGTTATGTGGATACTAGCCAAAGATACCGGTCAGTACCGATAGTTTTCGTTTGGTACTGGCCGATATCCAAAATACCAGCCACATACCAGCTGGTACCATAAATTTGGGAAACAGTAGGGACTTATTTGCAATTTTTGAAAATTTAAACCTAGAAAAAAAAACCCCTCTCTGCTGCATCCGTCACTCTCACCCTCGAACCTCCTAAAGCTTCCTTTTTCTCATTTTTTTCTCTCTCTCTCTCAGCTACTCTCACTTTCACTCACCACCACCGTTCTCTCTCTCTCATTCTCCTCTTCATCTTCGACGGTACTGCTCCCCCTCTCCGGCAATGTTGCTCCTTCCCTCATTCTCCCTGATCCACGCTAACATCAGAGATCCTCGACTCCTTCACGCGAAGTTCCGAAGACACCACCGTCTTCAACCCTCCTCCACGAGGATCACTGCACCACGTCGTCGCCACCACTGAACGTCTGAAGGAGGAGAGAAGGCTACTACTCGCCTAGATCTACACCTGAAGCTGTGACTCGTCACCCGACCCGAAGACCCAACCCAAAACGTGAAGCTTGTGAATTGGTTTTATGGTGTGTTTTTTTAGTTTTCGATTTTTGTTTCCTATTAAATTGCATTTTTCATTGCGAATCGGTTCAAACTTGGATGTTAAAAGTTGAAATTTAATTTTGTGATTCAGTTGGATCTTGGATTTGTGATCAGTTGGAACTTGGTTTTGTGATTTGCGATTTGTGTGTATCTGAGTTGGATATTGGAGTTGAATGATTAACAATTTTGTGATTTGGGTATTGGAGTTGAATGAGTCACGGTGTTGTTTTGGTTTTGTGATTTGCGTGGGTTGAATTGGATTAGATATTGGAGTTCAATGATTGTTTGGTTGATTTATGGTTTGGTTTTGAACATTGGTTTAAGTTTAACTAATTACTAGAAACTTATGATAAGTTTTTTTATGAATGAAATGTATGACCTGATGTGAATATGTGATGATGTTAATGAATTGAATTGATTCAATTGAAAGTTTGTAAGTTGAAAGTTGAAACAACTTAAATTAAAATTTTAAACTGAGAATACTAAAGTTGCAAACTTGCAAAGACTTAAATAATTAATTGATACGTTCTTAAAATTTTTGAAATGATATTTCATTTTTAGTATTTGGGTATTGGCTTTAGGTAAATAATTAATTGAGTATAAAATATGTTGAATTATTTGGTAATATATAAGTGTGGGCTATCATAAATATTTGTAATAGATACTGTGTGAAAGTAGTGATGTAATAAATGTGTCCAAAAAGAACTATTTTTCAAATTGTGAACATGTTGTAGGCTCCAATCATTTATACTTAGACTTATTAATGTCAATTAAAAATCGTAAAAGCAACTTATATATTTAAGAACCAAATATAGAATGGTGTGTATAATGTTATGGTTTGTTAGAAATAAAAAGAAGATTCAAAGCTTTAAATAAGAAAAAATCCAAAAAAGTGATATCCTTCAACTTGATCCTCATGTTATGAATATTTCTTTCAACTTGATCATCATGTTATGAATAGATGTATATGAACAATTGTATAAGATATGTCATTCATTATTTGGTGATTATGTAAATCATATCATACCCTTCAACTTGATCCTCATGTTTGAAGCTTTGAATTGAAATTGTTCGAGATTATAGGAAATGGAAATTGTTTATGTATGTTTTGTGGTTGTTGGAAATGGAATTGTTTTATGAGTGTTTTATGATTATTGGAAATGGAAATTGTTGAAAATTATTGGAAATGGAAATTGTTTATGTATGTTTTGTGATTGTTAAAAATGGAAATTGTTTTATGAATGTTTTGTGATTATTGGAAATAGAAATTGTTAAAAATTGTCGAAAATGGAAATTATTTTATGAATGTTTTGTGATTATTGGAAGGAAATTGTTGAAAATTGTTTGAAATGAAAATTGTTTTATGAATGTTTTGTGATTATTGGAAATGAAAATTGTTGGAAATGGGAATTTTATGTATGTTTTGTGATTGTTAGCAATGGAAATTGTTTTATGAAGTTATATCCTTCAACCTAATCCTCATGTTATGAATAGATATGTATGAACAATAGTATAAGATATGTCATTCATTATTTGGCGATTATGTAAATCATATCATACCCTTCAATCTGATCCTCGTGTTTGAAACTTTGAATTGAAATTGTTCGAAATTGTTGGAAATGAAAATTGTTTATGTATGGTTT
>JANIPN010000217.1:12109069-12129916 GCA_027478595.1 Erythroxylum anguifugum | reverse complement strand
TTATTTCATATTAATTGTAGTTATTATTTATTATTATGATTTTTAGAGACAGAGTTGATGTAAACTTATAAAGTATATAGTACAACTGTACAATATACCAATTAACTATTTTGCTAATTTTAAAAAATTTTATAAACTATTTTATAAATTTAAAAAATTACCCGAAATAGTATCCGATATTAACCGATTTAGGTACAACATCGTATCAAAACTTAATCGGGTACGATATTCGCAACTTTGGTGTAATCACCATTAAATCAAATGGAAAAAACAAAAAACAAAAGCTTTATAGAAGAAATTAAAGAAGGGGGGAAAAAACGGGGCATGTGCCGACGAACGTGGGTTTGTTTGATGCTACAAACATAAGTACAAGACAGAAGAAGCAAATACATCAAGTCTAGAAGTAAAACATATACTCTGTTACAATTAACCTATTTTATTAATTTTCACCCACACATTTTCATGGAACTCGTATAAATACGACACAATTTTAAAAGAGGATAAACGGCACAAATGATCTTGTGCCCTTTATTGACACTCTTCCTATATTTTTTACATTTATTTTGTACTTCCTAGTATTATTTTATAATGGATATTGTTATAAGATATAATATTTTTTAAGGCATGACCTAAGCAGGCCTACACATGCTGAGACTCAGTTGGACCATATGGTCTCCCAATGTCCCACACGCTTCATAAATTTTCTAATGACAATCAAAATGAAAATTATTAATTTTCTAACCTTGACGTGACCTTCTAAATATTTTTAATGACAATATTTTAAAAATTAAATTAATAATAACAATAATATTCATAATAAATCCAGTTGATTTATTGAAAAGAATATTATGTAATTTTACTCTTAATTAAATAAATAATTTAAAGTTTAAAAAGTTTAATTAATATTAGATTATTATAAAATAAAATAAGTTAAAATTAAATATAATTAAAAAATTTAAATATAATTAAAAGTTTAAACCGATAAGATTTGGTTTGATTGCGAATTATGACATGACACATGGCAGCGAATAAAACAAATAAGGAAAGGGCGAGGGAGATGGACGGAAGGAGCGTAGTGGAGTGAGTCGTATTAAAGTGACAAGCACTGGAAAACGAAGAAAGTGGGGGCCTGTCAATATCATTCATTGGTCAAATTTCTCACAGATCATAAGTCGCCGTCGATGTTCAAAATTTAAATAAAAAAGAAAGCCTCACTTAAAGTTGGTAACAGAAAATCTATTCTTAAATAATATGTTCTGGTCTGATCTCGTCCATCTAATTTTGTCGATTTCTTTTTTAATTTTTCTGTTTAAAATTTGGAGTATTTTGCGTAAGGAACCTATTCGGTTTGAGCGGGGATTAATCTAGGTATGGATGACTTAAAGGTATCTTCCTATAATTGGGACCCTCTTGAAACACCTCGTGAGAAAAAAAAAAGAATAATTTTTTATAACATAGATGAAGCATAAAATAATAAGAACAAATGGTAATTTCCAAGTGTATATCATTTTTGAGTACAAATATTATAATGTGCATAATTTGTAATAACTTTTGAACAAATTTATTTTGTTCGTTTCTTAATTTCTTAGCCGTTAGAGAAAAATGTTCTTTATAGGAGTATTTTTAACTGATTCAGTTCAATTTGTCAATTCAATTAGCTGAGTACTAGACACGATTATCAACAATTTAACTATCAATCTAATCAGCTGAGTACTATAGATGATTATCAACAATTTGACATATTCAAACAACTAAATACCTTTCAATTTATCAAAAATATTACTTATCAAGTCATTTAACAAACATCATCATGAAAATAGCATTTTAGTCGATATATATAATTTATAATTATAAAAATTAAATTCCTGAAACCATATAAACTATCAAACTAATTTTTTATTTTAGAAATTATCAAATGCTATTTGTGTATTTTACTCCATATATATTGTCAAATTACTTAAGAATAAGACAGTTGTAGGCTATTTCTAAATCCGCGTATTAATATTGTTATTATTGTATTGTCAAGTTATTATCTTATTTATATATGTAAAATGATGTCATTTAAAATTTTGGAAGTCTAATTAACCCATTCAACTCACATCTTAGGTAGCAAAAATATGTTATCTTGTTGATAATACTCACATGTAAGTGTTCCATATTAAAAAAAGAAGGAAAAAAGACTAACATATAAGTCTAGTGAATTACTTCACTTATTATCAATTGATTTTAAAACGAAACCTTACTTGAACTTGTGTGTGGTCTAAGTTTCTTTTTTGTATGAGCCCGTAAGCCTATTGCAATTTTCACACGTGTAAATTTCTAAAACTTTATATAATATCGGTTTTTACGTGTATAAATAGAATTTTTAACCATAACAACGACAATGTAACGGTAAGGAAAATATATTAATTAAAAAATATAAGAATATGTAATAGATTTTCTTAAAAAAAAATAATTTGCGAACTTTTCTCTAAATTATAGGTATAAGTCAACAGCTAATCTCATTAATATCTGCGAGTCACCACCACAGCCACAGGTTGCGCTTTCATTCTGACCTTGAACTTCGTAAGGGCGTTATTAACATAATACTGCAACCTGCAGGTAAATTGGTGAGCGTTTTTTCTGATTTAAGGGAGTTCGTGGATTTAAATCGTCCTTATATATACAGTCGTTAAAATTTAGGGTCAGAATTTTACCTCTCACAAAAGACATACTTAATTCGAGCAGAGATTAATTTGGGTGTGAATAACTTAAAGATATCTTCCTATAATTAGGACACTTCTAAAACATCTCGTGAACAATTAAAAAAACTTAAAAAGAATAATGTGCGTATTAGAGTTTTTTTTACATCAAACTGAAAACAAAAAAATATTATAAAAGTTTTGTTCATTTTAATTAAATTAAATGTAGTTTTCAGAAAATTATATATTTTTAATCAATATATTTTCAAATATTAACATTTTAGTAAATAACTTGACACATTTAATTTTATGGCTATTATTTTATTGGTCTTGGTAACCATTAAAATTAATATTATCTAAAATAATTTGTATACAATTTGTAAAAGTAATCTATGCAATGTTAGTTTTTATAATTATATGGACAACTAAAATAATATCTCTTGTTTTTTGGAAAGGATCTTAAAGCCACGCATCAACTTCATAGTTGGTATTCAATACCCAGTTCAGCAACAATTGTAGCCTTTTCAGGTATTGACAAGTCATATCAAGCAGCTTGGAAAATTGTGACTTTACTTGAAGCACACCTTGTACCCAATAAGGTGGAATCGCCTGTTCTAGGCGCCCCCACACTTCGGCTTGATAGAATAGTGAGGGGATAAAATCACGGTCTAATCTCATTTAGCTTCTTAGAAAGGCAGCTCAGCGCTTGGTGCGCACAAAGAATCACCACATTGGATAAACTTTCACACTGCCGCTGCCGAGACTTGAACCTAAGATCTTGTACCCAATTTCCTTTCCAATAACCAAATGAGCTACCCATGCGAGCTACTTGAAGCACACCTCCCTCTACTTCATGTTAAATGCTTAAGACACAGTGGAGCATATCTAAAAAAGAATATTTCACAATAATTTAGTTATTAATTACATTAATTTATATTTATACAATAATTTTTTATAAAATTATTTTATTTATAAAAATTAAAATAAAATATTATTTGTAATTAATTAATATATTAGGAATAATATTTTAAAATTTAAAATTAACATAGAAAACAAGCCTTTAACCATATCTAACTCCACTTTGTTCCTTTTTTTTAATTAAAGAGAAACTAATGAATATATATTACAAAACAGATCCCCGACTTATCCTCTAATAAGATATGATGGCACCTGATAGGTGTAGTATCAAAATAAGTGATACGGACAAAATGTTTTGCATAGGAAGCAAGCTAGTCAATACATTTGTTGTTCTCTCGATAAACATGGCGATGAACAACGGTTCGGTTGCGGGTGAACATATCGTGAATACCCCTAATAATAGGGTTGAGAGCCGAAGAGTGGTTGTCCAAAGAAGAGAGGATATTGTGCATGACAAGAGAGTCCACTTTTAGTTCAATCCGGCGAAAGCAAAGGTTCCAAGCAAACGAGAGTCCAATAAATATCTGAATGAATCCCCTTTACTACATCATAAACTTCGAGGAAAAGTTCAGGGGCCATAGCTTCTAAAGAAGCGATCTAACAAAAGTAATCTCAGGAACACAATCAAAATGAAATAGAAAAGAGGGTAAAAGAACAGGAAAACAAGATCGAGTGGAAAGAAAGAAAGAGTTTCTCTTTTGTTGAGGTCCTCACCACTATAATGATTAATGAGACATTAAGCATAAGCTTAGCATCTAAGACACCTAAAAAAGTTATGAATATTCAATTTAGAGACTTTTCTAATTCAGTGGGCTCTAGACTTAATCCACTTTCCGTTCCCTTTTGTTTCGTTCTTTTTAATCCCTTTTCATGGGTTCCATGACACAGGATCTTACTTTATTCTGTGTGCATTTTCCTGTAAAACACGACTTGGATACGAGTAAATTATACAAACCTCCCCATAGTTTTAGTCAAAGTTTAATACGTGATGACAGGGCTTGAAACGGACAGGAATAGCAAGTGGAATAAGTGATGTGTTACCCTACTTCTAGCAAAATGTGAACGTGCTCTGAGCCAAATTTCTCAATCCCATCTTTCAGAGCATTTATGAACTGCTCTTCTAGAACTGGATTGTTACACATCGTCACATATGTTAAGAAGGCAATTGATGCGTAGATTGGCTAGTAAATTATGCCACTCATTTTGATCTTGGGGTCACATATCTGGAAGCTCTACCTATCGGGTGTTAAAGGTACAAGGTGACATTTAATGGTTCCAACAATGTCATAGGATGCACTTATTGCACTTGGCTTGTGTAGGTCACTCTAATCATAGCCATTTTACCAGAAATCACAGAGAGAAGTGCTTAATGAAAGGAACCAGGAACTTTTCTAGTTAATCTAATCTTGGCACCTAACTGAGTCACAAGCACCACTGCAACAGGATATGATATCCCAATCTGATTGCCTGATAAGATGTTAAACCAAAAAATGATTGATGAATTGAAAACAAAAGAAGAATGATTCTTCTTTTTAATTATTTAGGTAGAAAAGTGTTTAGTTGATAACTTTTAAGCTATATTTCAACTGATTACCTGATTTAAGATAATTATATGTTTGACTAATATATTTGTTTAATTAGGAGTTAGTTAAGTTGAATGATTTAATCTAACAAATTATTTTTTGAAAAGTTATTTGAGAGTAACTTTTTAACCCATTATTTAATAAAAATTTTACTGAAAGATAATTGTATCCTCAACCTATTAATTATTTCAACCTATCTTAAATGTATAAGATTAATTACAACTGTTATCTATAAATTCATCGAAACATCTATATGGTAGCATAAATTGACAAGCAAGATATTGTTCATCCAGTAAATTTGTAGACAACACAAGGTATAAAACTAGAGATAAGATTTAGATTTTGATATTATTATTATTATTAGATTTTATTATTATTATTATATGTTCTATGTTTTTTTTATTAAAGTTATAAACCAATTTTTTTAGAAATAAATATATAAAATTTAAATTACTACAAGAATATTCAATGAAATACTAAGATGTATAATACTCATATCCTTATAAATTTTTTTAAAGTCATATTCTCGTAAGTCATTTTACATATAAACAACTAATACTAAACAACTAATTTATCAAACATCAAATGACAACTTACTAATACAATTTGCTAATCAAATCAGCTGATATAATCAACTATCAGTTAATAAAATTAATTATTAATTAATACAATTAACTAATTATGCGGGCTAAAATATGAAATTACTGAACTTTTAACCTAAATAACTATACATTAGACATCTGTATTGATAATAATTCATCTGTCTAATTCCCTGAAAAGGAGGGATCCTATTAAAAGTGTACAGTTCTTTTATGGAAGAAGAAGAGAGTTGTGTAAGTTTCATGAATGCTCACTTTCAAAACATTATCCCTATCAATTCAAACCTACCAAACGCCATAATTGCAATAGCCAACACTCACACAACCCTCCTCTCCTCTGTAGACTCTATACAGCCTACAAATTTACCGCCAGTATCTCCTATCTCTTTCATTTTATATTCAAGGAAGGGTCCACCTTTCCTTTTTTCCACTCCACCAAACAACAAAGTGTCTTTATCGATCTTTCTTACATATGTTTCTGTCTTCGTGGGTCAAGATGATCACGTCTTGTCCTAATCTTCATCCTTTGAACTCTTCTCTCCCATCTTCCCTTCCCTTCCCTTCCCTTCTTTTCCAACAACAATTATCTCTCTCGTCTTCCTCTCCTGCTTCTTGTACTGTTGCAATGTTACTCTTTCTCTACCCACCACCACCTCTCCTCCTTTCACTGTAGTTATCAGGAAAAAGAAGATACAGTAGGCTGTGGTGATAAAAATAGTGCCTTTAGGACTATCTTTTGAAATTTAACAAGTAGCCTCTTCAAGCTTCAACCCATATCCCAACATGACTAAGCTTGTAGTTGAAGTTCTTGACGCAAGCGACCTCATGCCCAAAGATGGACAAGGCTCTGCTAGTCCCTTTGTAGAAGTGGAGTTTGACGAGCAGCGACAGAGGACCCAAGTCAAGTCTAAAGACCTCAACCCTTGTTGGAACCAAAAGCTTGTTTTTAATGTGAACAGTCCTGCTGATCTGCCCAACAAGACCATTGACGTTGTGGTGTACAATGATCGAAAAGGGGATCACACCAGGAGCTTTCTTGGACGTGTTAGAATCTCAGGCAACTCCATCCCTTTGTCCGAGTCAGAAGCAAATATCCAGAGGTACCCTCTTGATAAACGTGGCCTCTTTTCACATATCAAATGTGACATAGCACTAAAGATCTATGCAGCTCATGATGGTAATTTTTATCCTCCTGCTCCACCACCAACCACTGGTAATCTTGAGAGTGAAGCCACTCCACTAGGAGCAATCAATCCCAACAAGTTTGATGAAGATGATATAGCTGAAGAGATTAAGAAGAATAGCAAAACCAAGAAGGAGAAGGAAGTTAGGACTTTTCACTCTATAGGAACAGCTCCAGGGCCAGCTCGAGCAACAACAACAGATAGTCAAGTTCCTCCACCTCATATTTTTTCTGGGTTTGGATTTGAGACTCAACATGTTATGAAGGAAAAGTCGCCTGCAGTTGAGACAAGAACTGATTTTGTTCGAGCTGGCCCTCCTACAGTAATGCAAATGAATATACCCAAGCAGAACCCCGAGTTCGTGCTGGTTGAAACTAGTCCACCGGTGGCTGCTCGCCTGCGGCACCGAGGCGGGGACAAGACCGCCAGCACCTATGATTTAGTGGAGCAGATGCATTTCTTGTTCGTGAATGTGGTTAAAGCCAGAGATCTTCCTGTGATGGATGTTAGTGGAAGCCTGGATCCATACGTTGAAGTCAAGCTTGGGAACTATAAAGGGAGGACTAAACACCTGGAGAAGAATCAAAATCCAGTGTGGAACCAAATCTTTGCTTTCTCTAAAGAAAGGTTGCAGTCCAATCTGCTTGAAGTTACTGTAAAAGACAAGGACATTGCGAAGGATGATTTTGTGGGCAGAGTTTTCGTTGATCTATTGGAAGTCCCTCTTCGCGTACCGCCGGATAGTCCATTGGCTCCTCAATGGTACAGGCTGGAGGACAAGAAAGGGATCAAGATCAGCAAAGGAGAAGTTATGCTTGCAGTTTGGATGGGAACACAAGCAGATGAATCATTTCCCGACGCTTGGCACAGTGATGCTCATGACATTAGTTACACAAACCTTGCCAATACAAGATCAAAGGTATATTTCTCGCCCAAGCTATATTATCTTCGTGTAAAAGTCATCGAAGCTCAGGATCTTGTGCCATCGGACAAGGGTCGCTTGCCGGAGGCATTCGTGAGGGTTCAACTTGGGAATCAGATGAAGGTTACCAGGCCTTCACCTATGCGAGGTATCAACGCAGTTTGGAGGGACGAGTTTATTTTTGTGGCATCTGAACCCTTTGAAGAGTTCATCATAGTAACTGTTGAAGACAGAGTTGGACCTGGAAAGGATGAGATCATGGGAAGGGTGATCCTATCAGTTAAAGAAATCCCTCGTAGACTTGAGATCACTAAGTTTCCGGATCCTAGGTGGTTGAATCTGCAAAAGCCTTCATTGGCGGAGGAGGGTGGTGAGAAAAGGAAGGAGAAATTCTCAAGCAAGATACTGCTTGTTATATGTTTAGAGGAAGGGTATCATGTTCTTGATGAGCCTACACATTTCAGCAGTGATCTCCAGCCATCATCCAAGCACCTGAGGAAGGCAAGTATCGGAATTCTTGAACTGGGGATTCTGAGTGCGCGAAATTTGATGCCAATGAAGAGCAAGAATGGCAGGACTACTGATCCATATTGTGTGGCAAAGTATGGGAATAAATGGGTTCGAACCAGAACAATTATTGATACCCTGGAACCTCGTTGGAACGAGCAGTATACTTGGGAAGTTTATGATCCTTGCACTGTAATTACCATTGGCGTCTTCGACAATTGGCACATTAATAGCAAGGATGATGCTAGAGATCAGCAAATTGGTAAGGTTAGAATTCGGCTATCAACTTTAGAAATGGACCGAATATACACACACTACTATCCATTGCTGGTCCTGACACCATCTGGATTGAAAAAGCATGGGGAACTTCACCTGGCATTGAGGTTCACCTCCATAGCTTGGGTTAACATGGTCACTCAATATAGTAAGCCATTGCTACCCAAGATGCACTATATCCAACCACTTCCTATAACGCAAATGGAATGGCTCCGCTTCCACGCAATGCTGATAGTTGCCACTAGGCTTGCAAGAGCGGAACCTCCACTGCGGCGTGAAGTTGTGGAGTACATGTTGGAGGCGAATCACCATATGTTTAGCTTGAGAAGAAGCAAGGCCAACTTCCAACGCGTAATGTCAGTACTTTTATGCGTCACAGCAGTATGCAAATGGCTAAATGAAATTTGCTACTGGAGAAACCCTGTAACAACATGTCTTGTGCATATATTGTTCTTGATACTGGTCTGCTACCCAGAAATGATACTCCCTACAATCTTCCTCTATCTCTTTGTGATTGGTATGTGGAATTATCGGTTTAGGCCGAGGCATCCACCGTACATGGATACTCGGCTTTCTTATGCTGAAAATGTTAATTTGGATGAACTTGATGAGGAGTTTGATAAGCTTCCTACCACAAAACCAACAGACCTTGTAAGGATGAGATATGACAGGCTGAGAAGTGTTGCTGGGAGGGTACAAACGGTGATAGGAGATTTGGCAAGCCAAGGGGAAAGGTTTCAGGCTCTATTAAACTGGCGTGATCCTCGGGCTACAGCCATTTTCATCTTCTTCTCACTCATCTTTGCTGTGTTTATCTATGTTACTCCATTCCAGGTAGTGGCAGTGCTTTACGGAATGTACTTCCTGCGGCATCCACGTTTCAGGAGCAAGTTGCCCTCTGCACCCGTCAACTTCTTCAAGAGATTACCATCCAAATCAGACACGTTGCTATGAGTTGGAAAAACATTTATTCGCTTTGTTTTTTTTTGTTTTTTTTTGGGGTCTAAGTAAATGACACAGGAAATAAATCTACTATTACTATTGCAGCAGGGGAACTGAAAGGGATCGTTGATCTTCATTCTTTCATTCCCTGCTGCCCAGCTCGCATAAAGATGATGCTTTTTTCACCGGAAAAGCATATCCTGCTCCAATACATGTAGCCGATATTTTTTCCCCCTGCTTTTCATGTACAAATGTGTAATACTGATAAGCTGTTTATAAATTACAAATTTCAAGAAAGCTGCACCGAAGCTATTGGAGTCTAGTTTAAGAACAAATATTAGTGACGGGCAAAACTGTTGTATGATCGGAGCAAGTACATTACCATATACTTTGATCAGCGGAAACTTTGAAGTTCATCACAGCAACATCAAATGACTCCATAGCTCAACACTAACTATCAGAAAGTTAGTTCTAAGGTAGGCAGAGTTGTTGCAACAAAATTTTCGTACATAAGGTTATGAGAACTCTTGTGGAAAAATGGCCCAAAAATACCGAAAACATTTACTTGGAAGAAATAGTCCTAACTCCCAAGTGTATCAGTAAAGCGATAACTGTGAATAAGCTGATAAGCACCCCTCCAAGGAGAGTCCTATCAACAACACCCCAGTCAGCCAGGTTGCCCCTATGCATCTCTTGCTTCTTACAGGGTTGTGAGGCAATCCCATTCTCCACCATTTTGTTAACCTGGATTTTCCGCTTCCTTAATAGCCACCCGATCAGATTTATTCTATTTTGTTCGTCAAGCAATGTTTTGTTCTGTGATATAACAGTTTCTTGTTTGCATTTCTCTGATCCGCAAGCACTAGGCTCTGGTTCCTTTGAACATGTACAGTCCTCACATGAGTCAGAACATGGAGAACGCTCGTCGCTGGTAGAGATTTGCTTGATGAAATTTGTCTCCAAGTTTGGGTTTACAGTCTCCATCACCTCTCCAAAAACTGACCACCTTCCAACAGAGGTAATCTTAACAATAGCTGAAGTGCCTAGCATTGTTTCAGGACCTACAACAAGAACCTGAATATATCCCTTTGTGTGGCCAACCTTGCAAAAAATGAAAGAACAATCATTCAGTTCGAAAAAATACACAATGAAGGAGATCTCTTTGAATTGTTAATTAGCATATGTAAATAAAAAGACTGGAACAATCTATGCAATAGAATAAAACTTCCTTACAAAAAATAAGCAAGAGAGAAAGGGCAGTGTGGACATGCGTGAGAATGCACTCAGTTAACCTTGCAAACAGAAAAAGTTGGATGTATTTGAGCTTCAAAATTTTCCCATTCAATTTGATGTTCAAAACGATGGGTAGAAGGGAAAACTTGTAACCAACAACAGCACTATAGTTGCCTATGAACACAGTTCCAAGGCAATTAATGTGGGACTAAGGTAAAAACTGATACAAAAAATGAATAATGTCTTATCTACTCGACTTTAAGCTCAGTACATCATGAGGAAAAGCTGAATCCAAAGGCTCATACAAGCTGAATGGAGAAACTATATGGTCTTACCAAGTGAATTCCATCAGTTGCTATTTCGGTAATCCATATTCTTTCTACTCTGCCATTCATATGGCTATATGGAGTGAAGGCCTCAAAAATAGATGTCAACTCACGGCTCCGTTTCTTCACTATATTACTTGGAACTTTCTTCATCCGAGCAGCAGGGGTACCTGGGTTTCAAAACAAGTGAAAGAATTGTATTAAGTGATTATACATACCCCAGAACTGAAATCAAATGCCATACTAAGACCAAAACGTAATGTGCAAAATTTAAGGACTCAACAAACAATTGCATGTATGAGAGGAGTGAAAAGTAATCAACATTACACCTGGTCGAGGGTAGAATTGTGAAATATGAACCTGAGGAAATTTGTACTTCTCAATAAGGCTGACTGTTTGGGCAAAATCTTCATCTGTTTCACCTACAAAACAAAACAGTGTTTATCATATATTTTAGAATCATCCAAGCGAACTTCTCCAGCTCCAAGAATATCATGCACAAACCGTCCAAATTCTCAAGAATATGCCTTTCCAACTATCAGCCCAATCATATGAAAACTTGAATGAAAACAAATCAAACATTTAGATTTTCCCATTTAACGGGGACCAAGTGCCTGTAGTGACTAAATTGTCTAACAGTCCAAAAATATTAACTCAAGAACTTTATGACTGTGAAGTGCAGAAAACCATGAGCAGGAATTGATTCCGGAAACAAACCAGGGAATCCACAAATGATATCAGTAGCAATCTGCATCCCTGGAACTAGTTCAGTCAATGTATCTACCACAGTCCTGAACTGGCCCACAGTGTATTCTCTATTCATTGCCTGAAACAAAAATAGTGAAACAGATGAGATATGATCGTTAAATAGAAAATGCAGTCAGCGAGCTCACGTAATTTGTACCATTTGGTCTAAATCACTGTGTGCTTTATTTCTTTACTTTTTCACAACTAGGGGGGTATAATCACTTTTAAGGGTTGTAAAACATATATCACTATAAGCAATAAAGGAAAAGCAAACATCCAGCTGCCAAGATTCATTCTACTTACACTCAATATGGCATCACTCCCAGATTGCACAGGAACATGAAGAAAGGAATACACACATGGGTGACGCAAAACTTCAGCTATCTCATTCAAATGCTCAAGGATAAAAGGAGGATTTGTCATCCCAATTCGAAGCATAGTACTGGCATCAGAAGGGAGTGCAGCAACAATAAAATTCAATAATTTTGGAAGATTAACCCCAATGTCACGACCTGTAAGATTTTAAGAATATCAAGATTTGCTCAATAGCTTAACTGAAGATAAAAGGAATAATAGCCAATGCAATTATTTTTCTCAAACAACAGTTGATGATTTGGATGAGCTTAAACTGAGCTTCTAAGAAACTGACGTTTGATGCTGAATAATATGGAGACTAGTAGTTCATTGTCAGTTTCAACAGTCAACATGCTATACATTCATGGATTAATCAATATTTACAGAACATACCTGGGAAAAAGCTCAACCATTAACCATGTTTTAAAACAATGCCACGTAACTAAAAGAATAATTACAACTAAATCTAAAAATAAAAAGAATTGAAACAACATAATATAGCAGATTCAAAATTTCATAATACCAGCTAAAATTTTAAACTATTCAAATTACAGTTGAGATTTTTTAGGAGAAATTTAAGCAGTTAAACAGATATAACTTAAGTGGTTAGATAGTTTCTCCAACCTGTGAGATAGTAAGTTTAATCTAATCATGCTAATATTTTGATGTCATAATATATTGTTAGCAATTGTAGAAATGAGTATTAGTTATATAAGTGATGATTATTTAATCACTTGTTAAATGTGTACATGTAGAGATGGAAAGTCTGAGGTTTGTCTCAAAATAAATCTAGGAACTTCTACTATATTTAATTAAGTGACTCAAAAGTTTGAATTCATAAACAGAATGGTTGAAACAATTACCATATGCTCCAGTATCTTCACTGCTCAACCATATTTCCTTGACTCCGTCAGATACAACGGTTCTTACACGTTCTACCTGGAGAATAGAAATTTCAGATGGAGAATAATCCCATATCAAGGAAGATCAATCAATCTAGTAAAGACTTACAAGGCTGTCTATAGTGTAGCTCCCTAAATGACCACGGGCATGCTTTGTCTTGCAGTAAGTGCAAGCCCCCAAACAACCAACATTAATTGGAAGAATCTCAACAAACTTGTTCTTACGAACCTGAGGGAAATATCAAGTTTAATACATGTTAAGAAAAGAGAAGTCATAATCCAAGAAAAATGTGATTCAAGATGATTAAATGAAAGTGCATCAGCAATTTCAAACTGATATCTTGTTTTCTTCTTCACCCATTGGGTGGATGGGCAGTTGTTACATGGGAAATCCTCTGTGCGTATGTAATGTTAGTTAGTACAATGGAGAGAATATTTTGGAATATAAACCCACAAATAAATCCTATGGGATGGAGGAACATATTAAAACCACAATATGACTGTAGACCTATCACCTTTGGAAGATCAAGAGCTGGCAAAGTCTTGCGATTCAACAGCCGCACCTCATGACCTTTTAGAGTTTCCTCGACAACTTCAACCACACGGTCAATTTGTTGGACTCCAACTATACTGATTCCTTCTAGCTCTTTCAAGTTTCGACTTCCCTGGGGCACACAACCAGCAACTACCAATGGTTTTTTTGCACTTTTACCTTTTGTTATCAGTGTATCCATGGCAGATTGACTTGGCGACTTTACAGTGCATCTGCATCAGGGAATACAAATCATCAACACCCAAGCAATCACAAGTTTGTCCACAGTCCAACAAAGAAATACATTTTGTATGCTGTCATGCATTACCCAACTCCTTAGCTTCAGGAAACTTCAGGGTTTTCCTAAACTGTTAACTGGTGCTGATTTCATGTGGTCTACAAAATGGGGTTAGCTGATGATTACCCTTTGGAGAGGCAGGAATTCCCACAAAAAGTCTTTTCCACTCATCTAAAGGCCTCGTGCATCTATCTAAATTTACTTTCTTTAGAAGTAATAATAAATGGATAAGCGGATATTGTTACTGCAACTAAAACTGCCTCTAATGTGTTCACATAACCATTTAAAATCATCAAGGACAAGACACTCATAACATCTGTGCAGCTATTTCATCCAATATCTCAGCATGCGTCTTTTTGCTCTTATAGGGGCGCAATCTTGGTGTTAAGTACATGGGCTTGAATTTTTACAGAACAATAAGAAATGGAAGAGAACTCACGTATTAATCAGCCACAAGTCTGCTTCCTCAGGATTGTCACTTAGTGCATAACCAAATGATGAAAGCTGACCGGCCATGTATTCACTGTCACTCTGTCATAAAATGTCCATTTATTGGGAAAAAAAATTTTGGTCAGGATAAGGCATGTCTTAAAAAATGCAAGAATACCAGATAGAATCAGCCATAAAAAGAGAAGAAAATAATGAAATAGAAGACAAATCAACTTCCCCTGACCCTTCATTGAATTTGTCTAAGTGAGTCTTTTTGTACACTCTTGACCAACAGTACCACTGATGCTATAGGCTATGCATAAGTTCTCAAATTTTCAAAACATTCAAGCCTATTCTTTTCACCATTAGCCACCATTGATTTTCCTTTTAAAAGACTACAAAAAGAAGCTGCCAGCATACACCAACCTTATGCTGCCACCATCACTGTCTATACAGAAATGTTAACACATGCACAATGATGTATGAGCGTTGATTACATGGAGAGCCTCCCAAAAATATGTCATGATTTGTGATAATCTTTTCTCAGTTTCTTTGATCTTTCGGATGTTGAAACCCCAATTGAATCTTTGATGTTTGTCATGAATCAATCTGGATTTAACTTTAAGTCTGACTGCTAGCAACTCTATTATAGCTGACACTTCCAAAAACAAGTGGTTTTAGGACTGCTTAAATTTGTTTCCTCAACAACACTCTTTTGCTAGGCAGAAAAAAATAAAATGAAAAGTGGTGTTACTTAACAATTGCCACTAAAGAAATGAAATGAAACAACGCAATAAAGGAAAAAATGCTGTATCCAGAACTGAATAGTATTAAATGATCCTCATTCGCCTACAAAGCAAACCTACTCATTGTTTATGTAGAACTGTAAGTTTACTGCCTTGGTGGTATACTTCCCATTCACAGAATGTCAGTGCACAGAATAACCTCTGGAAGGATGTTAACATTTTCACCATCACTCAGCTCCAAAGGCAGCTGGGAAAGTAAAGTAACACACTTTTGATCTTGGACCATCATATTACATAGAAAGCTTCAACAGCCTTCAACAGCCTTCAAAACTTCAAACTTTTCTTTTTCAGTTCTCAGCCTTTAGGTTCCTAATACTCTAGAAGTATAACCTTTCCCAACCAGAAGGGTATCCACAAGCACATGCATCAAAGGGACAATTAAAAATCAAAACGAAATCAAAGGGCAGATCATGCTGCTCATTCAGTGCACATAAGCTGGCATTCACCAATATGTGCTGAATTTAATATATATAAACCTCATACTAACAACTTAACAACATTTCAAGGAGCAAACTACTGCAAAAAATCATCCGGGTCAAAACGAAGCACATGTAGAGAATTTGTAAACTACATCAAACATCCAATTACGAACTGGGACAGCCGCGAATTCAATAAAAGAACTTGCCTGATTATGAGAGCATCCAAAAGTCTTGATATATATAGTCTGGGGTACAAGGAGATTGAAGAACGTTAGAAAACGTAACTGGCACATATAAAAGAACGCAAATTCAGAGACAGATAAAGGGTGTGTATGTCTTCCTCACCTGAGTGCCGGGAACTTTCGGAGAGAAAGGAGATTGAGTGACGTTATGGGCAGTTAAGCTAGGTTTGTTTTTGATATGCTTCCTGGGTTTTACCCCAACACTATTAAGCGGCAACCTAAATCCAGGAGGAGCACCATTGCCACTTCCAACCAGCAAATCTTCGATGTCTTCCATTGAGGTACAAAAGGCTGTAGAAAGAAAAGGCAGTGTTCTTTGAGTATGCAAAATTGATAAAACGTTAAATCTAACAGCTTTTTGATGTATTTGTCTGACCCAAGTGCTAGGGCTTCTAACTTGGGCAGATTGAACCTAATCTACACTAACTGGCCCATTCAATTCCCTAATCTCAACCAAAATTTAAAATTAATATAAAATCAAGTGATTAATATTTTAAAAACACCAAAAGCCAACCAGTAAGATAAAAAATTTAACTGGTATTAAACTATTATAGAATGGATTAAAAATTAAAGAAATTAAAATATGATTGAAAAAGATTATTCTTATTCTTCAAAAAATTTAAAGTTTAATTAAAAAAGAAATTATTAAATAAAAATTAATTGATTTATTTTAATTTATAATTAATAAAAGTTGATCGATTAATTAATAAATTTATCATTTTTTAAAAAATATTAAAATAAATCAAACTGAAAAATTAAAAATAAACCAAAAAGTTAGACGATTAAACCGACTAAACTGATTGGTTTTTTAATTTTACATATGATCATAGGATATTTATGAATCTAGTAGATGAATTAGTGTCAAAAAATTGACTCCAAATTTAGTTTTGGTCAAATAGGACTATCAATCATGTTATATTGATAGTTTAAACAATTTAAGGAGGTGGGAGAAGTTTGATAATGTCATCACTTTGATTAGTGTTATACTTATTTATTTGATAATAAAATCAAGTTGTGATAAAATGAATAAATAATAATAACAAAAAATCAGAATAAAAAGTGAAAACATAGTCTTGAGAAAATATATTTCTTTATTAATTTTGAAAAGTAAAATTATAAAATTGTAACCAAAGGAATCTTTAAATTTTAAATAAATCCTTTAAGTGACAGTTTTAAATAAATATATTACTTAATAAACTAAGAAACAAATAAGAAAAATAGGAATAATAGTTTGATTAAAAGCATTATTGAAACAATCATAAATTATTTAACTTTGGTTAGAAACGTGGATGCTTCATTAAAATATGATTATAGTTTCAAAAAACAAGTATATGATATTTTTTAGATACAAATTTATCTTCTCAAGTATTTTATTTTTCCAAATTACTTAAAGAAATTGAGTTTATGACAAATTTCTTAGTGAACGGTTTAATGAAATATCTTAATTTGTATATATAAAAACCCTAATGGATAGTTAAAAATAAAAAATAAAAAATAAGGTGTGATTTCTAATATAGATTATTGCACAATGAATTTTAAAATCTGCACATTTTTTTTAATTTCATAATTTTGTTCTCAGTAATTCTGTTTATTATTAATATGGATGTAACTATACTTTTGCGACCATCAATATAAATATATATAATTAAATTATTAATTTTTTAAGTAATTAAAATTTAACTAATAAATCATTGATTGCAAAAAAGAAGAATTAATTATATTATAAAAAATAACAATCTTAAAAAATAAATTTGGTGTTTCATTATTTTTCTTAATTATGCATGTTTAGTAAAAAAATATAACATAATTGATTTTTAAAATTATTTAACAATTACATTTTTGTTATATTAATAATTAAGTGATATTGTTTAATTTTTTTGTCATTAATAAATACCAATAAGTTAATTGCACTTTTATAAATAAAATAAATTTATAGTTTTAAATATTTTTGAAAATAAATATCATTTTCAAATTATATGTTTATTAGAAATCTTAATCTTTAAAAATAACTTTATCTATTAGCCGCCTTTAATTTGTCTCTTACTATACATTCTTGACCTTATCTCTTCCAGCGAGTCTGCACGATATCCAACTGAGCATCCTCATCTTTGCCACTATTAATTTATGACTATGCGCCTGATTGATGGGTTAACACTCTGCCCCGTAGAGCATAGCTGGCCTAATCGCTAAATGATAGGATTTATCTTTGAGCTTAAGTGGTATCTTCTTGTCACGTAAAACTTTTGATGCACTTCTCCATTTAAGTCACTCTGATTTGATACAGTAAACTATGTCTTTATCGATCTCTCCGTTGCTTTGGATGATAAATTCTAGATACTTAAAACACTTTATTTGTGGTACAAATTCTAAGCCAATATTTACCTCCACATCAGAAGCTACCCTATGGCTCGAAAAGTTACACTCTAACGTATCCCTCCAAAATTATAGCTTGACATTGACACACTATTTTGTCTCATCCACTAAAACAATGTCATTAATAACCAACATATACCAAGGCACATTCCCTTGAGTATTCTTGGTGAGTTCATCTATTATACTGTTGTAAACAAAAAAGGACTCAAAGAAGAACCTTGACATAGCCTAATATTAATAAAAAATGTTATGCATCTCTTCCTATCATCTGTACTTTGGTCTTTACATCTTCATATATATCCCTAATAACCTGTATATAGGTTATAGGAACTCCCTTAGCTTTTGAACACCTCCACATAGTATTTTAAGTATCTAAGATCTGTCATTCAAAGGAATGGAGATATAAATAAAAACATAGTTCACCATATCATATTAGGTTAACTTAAATAGAAGAGTGCATCAAGAGTTTAGTATGACAAGAAAATACCATTTAAGTTAAAAGGTAAATTATATCGTTTAGCAATTAGGCCAACCACATTCTATAATGTAGAGTGTTGACCCTTCAAACAGGTTTATAGTCATAAGTTAATGGTGGCAGAGATGAAGATGTTTTGTTGGATGTGCAACCTTACTAGATAAGATAAGGTTAAGAATGTAATGATAAGAGCCAAATTAAGAGTGACTAATATTGATGAAAAATTAAGAGAAAGTTTAGGTAGATTAAACATGTTAATAGGAGACATCCTGATGTTTCAGTGAGAAGATTGTACTTAGGGACTATAACAAGAAAAGATGAAGGCCCTAAGAAGAATTGAGGGGAAGTGGTCTGAAATGACATGACTCTATTAGAACTTATTGAAGATGTGACTCTCAATAAGAAACTTTGGTACATTAGGATATGAATAAAGAATCTCACATAAAGAGGTCATTCTCTTTCATATAGTTCTTTAAACCTTTTCCTTCGAGTCTTATACTTTGTATTTAGCCTAAATATTTAACATCTAGTACTTCTCTCATAATTATTTAACCTAAACATTTTCTTACCTAGCCTAAACATTTTCTTATAACGGTTTGTCTGTTTTATTTATTTATTTATCTTTTTTTTGTTTGTCTATTTATTTACTTGTTTTATATTATATTTTTATTCTTTACCTTGTTATATATTTATTATGTTATCTATTTTATTACTTACTTCTATTTTTATTTGTACGTATTTTTATTTTATTTTATTTTATATATATATTATTATTATCATCATCATCATTTATGTCTATTTTTATGTTTATTTTATTATTACTTTCATTATTTTTAATATTTATCTTTTATTATTCTTTATTTCCATTTCTGTTTAATCTTTTATTTTTTATTCTTTACCTTGCTCTATCTTTATTGTATTATTTAATTTATTACTTTTATATTTGTTATTTGTGAGTATTTATTTGTATTTATATTTTATTATTATCTTTTATGTCTATTTTTATTTTATTTTATTTTATTTTTACCTTTATTATTTTAATATGTATCTTTATTATTCTTATTCTTTATTCTTATTATATATATATTATATTTTTTCTGTGAGTCTATCGAAAACAACTTCTCTATTAGTTATGGTAAGGCTGCGTACTTCTGGACCTCCTTAAATCCTGCGTCTCAGTGAGACTTCTATTGAGATGTTGTTGTTATTGTTGTCATCTGACTTACCCTCAGGCTTTTTCGTCACAAATACTGGCAAATGTAGCTTCATCAAGAATAAGAGATCGTTCATCTTGTTTCTCCATATGTGGTCATTTGTGCTATTCAATTTGGCAAATCTACTAAATCTACTCTCTATGGCTTAACACAATAATAACTGAACTTGACCCTAATAATAGCGGATAGGTTATATGGGAGGAATTTGGTGCATAATCAAATAATACAAAAAATTAATCTTACCATCTTTGTGTTAATTACGGAGCAAAATAATAAATAAAATTACGAAATAGCGATACTGAATATTTATGCGGAAAACATCGTCAAGGTGAGGAGTAAAAATCACTGACACAAACTAGTATTCCTTCCATTATTAAACATAATGGGTACAACACAAATTCCTCTCTAAAATTAATTAATGCAAAACACCAAAAGCAACCTTTAAGAGTACAAGTCTTAGCACTTATACAGAAAAAGAGACCAAAATGCCCAAGCTGAGTTATCCATAAAAATACTTAATATTTTTCTCGTCTTACACTCACAAACTCCCACTATTTTGTGATCATCAAATATTTGATATAACACTCAAATATTTGGCTTTGCTCTCAATCTCTCTTTTTTCATTTTTTCTTGCTTTTATATGTGTGAAAAAATAGCTAAAACATAGCCTTCATTTACTTGGAGACCATGTCTCTAAAACTTAAGGAAAATATACCTTTCTTTTACTATTCATTTTTGCTTGGTAAAGGACTGGCCATGTTTGCAATCTTGCTTGACATACTTTTTTTAAGTTAAAGTCAAGTGTTCCTGTTGAATCCATGCACGCGCATGTAGACAAGCGACGTCCAGCGTTGTAACAAACTTTTATTTTTAAAGTGTTTCAAA
>JANIPN010000217.1:12090099-12101457 GCA_027478595.1 Erythroxylum anguifugum | reverse complement strand
GACTTTAAAATATATAAATTTCAAATAAATTTTGATTTAATAATTTAAAATATATAAAAATAAATTTTAGTTTATAAATAATAATTTTTAAATTATTTATTTTTAAAAATAAATTTTTATTAAATTTATTAATAAAATATTTAAATAAATTTAAATAAAAATAATTTTTGTAAGTTTTATTTAATTTTTAATTATTATTAGTAATAAAAATATTTATTATTATTTTAAAAACAAAAATTAAAAATTAACAAAAATTATAAAAGTTAAAATAAATAAAATAACTAATTAAAAAAACTTAAGAAAAAGGGGGGAAGGAGAGATAAGATGAAAGGAAGGAAATTTCAAAAATTTTTAAAAAATTTCCCTATTTTTTAAAATTTTTAGTATCGGCCAATATTTAGATTTTGAATGTTTTTACTTTTCAGGTTCATATTTTTTCTTATTTAATGATTTCAATTTTTATTATATTCATAGGGATATAATTAAAAACACAAGTCAAAATTAAGTTACATTCCGTAAAACACTGTTGCATACCAAACACTATAATAAGAATCTACTCAATTTTCTTATTAGAATTCTTATAAGTATTTAAATATGTGAATATTTTTATTTTCCATAAATTTACTTTCCAAAAAATTATATTCCAAATTCACTTTACTTTTTCGGAGGAAGCTTTACTGTTTGGCGCAGGTTTATATTCCTGAAGTGAAAAATAAAACTCTATGATTCACATTACACTGATGGCTAAAGTATAATTAAAAAAGTCCACACGAAATGCGGGTAATCCAGCTAGCTCTACACAACAAAAGATTACTCTGTACACCAAGGAACAAGGTTAATCAACTTATTCTCAAGCAATATCACAGTATACAATTTCTTACAGACAGGAGCCAATTACAATTTCCTTTTCCGATTACATGTTTTTGTTTATTTACAAAAACTTGATGCCACTGGTAAAAAGGTGTGTGGCTCTGCAACTTCTTTTTCTTATTCATGTGATCTTTTCAAGCCAAATTAAGAAATCAAGGAAAGTTTCAACTGTACAAAGTGCTTAGCCTGCAGAAGATTATAATTCATTCAGGATTTCCCCACTTTCTCCTCCCCAATGATCCATCTTGTCAACCAACTTGGATCTTTAGCAAGGGATTTGCTAGAGATTGGTAAAATCCCAAGATCAGCACCAACCTGATCATACTCCTTGATAGCTGCTTCCATCTCAGCCTCGATATTACTATCATCCACATCAATTGCGTTCACCAGCAGAGCATCGGCATAATGCTTCTCCCTTTCTGGGTCGGGCTGGAATGGTTCCATTGTTGGACCCTGCTCATCATGCAATATTCAATTAAAACAAAGGTTATAAGTACTTAAATGTGATCTTACTCATTAATTCCAACATGCCCCTTTTAGCTTGATAGAGAAACAATGAAAGGATTAAGACCCACAAACTACTTTCCTTTCATTGCACTTCCAGCAGCATAAAATTTGCTACTAGAATTTCTTGGCGACTAGCAAAGTTATCCTTCCTAATAACCAGTTCAATTCATTAAATAGGAAAAAACAATCTCACCTGGCATAAGTCAGCATAATGTCTGTAAATTTCACTGTTTTCATCGTGATCACCAAGCAGTGTACCACCATACCAACCACTAGCTTCATCAACTGACATCATTGTAAGGTACCTTAATCATAGGAAAAATTGTGATGTCAAACAGTTGACAATATCCCTCTTTGCTTATAGATTATCCAAAGAAAAATCAGAGGGAATGCAATAGCAAGGAGAAAATAAGCACTTCATTTATTTATAGTTATCAGACTCGGCCCAAGCTCTGACAACAGACTCAATTACGGGTCATCCCCTTACTGTTTTATTAAATTTCATTATTTATTTATTATTGAAAGTTAGTCTTTACCAGTTTGGTCTGATATTTATAACCAACCATTTATTAGCACTATGCCTTCCTCTAAAATCACAATAATTGTTATTTGCAAGTTAGGAGCATTGCATTAAATATGGCATATATCTTGTCCAACAAATTTGATCTAGTGGAGCAACAAAAGGGGATGTTCATGACCATGCATTGAACCTAAAATCAAGAAATTGAGCTTGACATTTTGAGCTTATAGCATACCCACAAAACCAGTCTAATCCTACTATTTACTGCATTAAAAAAAAGGTAAAAGAAAAAAGCTAAACTAAAGGAAATACCTCTGGAAGATATCCTCCTCATTCATGTCACCTAGAGATGAAAGCCAATTCAAATCACAGTAATCAATTCTATCCTTTTCAATTTCTCCAGTTTCAAGCTCCCCTTGTGACGCCTTTGGGTTTGCACTGCTATCATCATACTTCCTCTGACCAAAAAGCCAATTTGGGCTCTTGAGCTGTATCTCACTACATTAAATGTAACACATGAAGGAAAATATTCAATTTTCTGCAAACAACAGATCATGCTAGCACTTAATAAGGTACGATGTAAAACAGTAATCCAACAGTTATAATAAAGAAAAGAGGAAAGTCTACTGATCTATTATTGCATTTTCAAATTCAACTAGAAGCTTCAACAATAGTGTGCCATGATAATCTTTTTTTTTTTCCTAATTCTCCAACTTATTGTATTTTCCGAATTTGCTCCTTTTAAGATAATTTCTCCTTTTGGAACATTCTTACTATTGTTAGCACATAAATAAAGTCATAAACTTCTTATGATGAAATCAACACGTTTATGATGTATACACACAACACAAGATGACTAAATCAGAAGACAATAACTCTGTTAAAAGGAAATTACGCTGCATCAGGTGCAACTCCAGAGTTTCCAGCAGCACCACGAGGTCTTTGGTCAGGTTCACTACAAAGTCTTACATTTTTTATTGCACTGCATGTCCTCTCAATCAATTTATCAAATGAAGTCAGCTTCATTCGATAAAAATCTTCCCTGCATGCTGGAATAGGTGCAAGAGTCATCCCAACACCTAAATGCTTAACACTGATGTCTGTGGACTTAGCATCCAACCCCTGGTTGCTGGACAAGCTACACAAATACTGAAAATATCATCACTTGGAACAGACAGGGACATCCTTCAGCCATCTATCTACCAAATTCAGTCCAAGATCACAACGTAAGATTCTAACTTTTACCAGTAATCCAAACAAAGGTCTTCTTCTCCAGTCCCAGACACATGGAGATAATAATCTGAATCCAATTCCCAAAGAGCAGGTTTTCCTTCTTGTGGCTGGAAGTAACCCAAAAATCTAGCAAATAGTTGGGAGTTGCAAAAATGGACATTTAGTAGCATATTAAGCAGTGAGAACTGATGGTAATAAAATGTAGTTATGCAAAGAACGTAACACATTGTCACTGCACGAATATTCAAACTACTATGCACAGCTAAGATGTAAACAGACTTGGTAATGGAATTAAAAAAAGTATAACAGAGAAGATCAGTACAAGTTTATTGCATCTTGCTTTTCACCATCAGTGTAGGCATTGCTGTAGTATCGCTTTATAGACTTGAGAAACTCACTAGATTGAGTTGTAGCTTTCCACTTTCCCTGTCTCTCTGGAAACACCTGAAGCAAATGACCATGAGCTAAGTCAAAACTGAACATGAACGCCAATTAAGTGGAGAAGACAGGAAGAATGAAGAAGAAATAATACAATATTATGAGCTGCAGAGCCTCCATATTGCTGGGCAAGAGCATCCCCCATGCTTTGGTACATATCCATAAGGGCAGCAGCAATGGTACTGTTAGGATCCACTTTAGGTATGTCGGTAAGACCCATTGCCTGAAGCTGGCGTCCCAATGCTGCTAGGCCATAAGCATACTGAGCAACATTTGTACGATCCAAGCAGTCAATGCAGTTAGTGCGAAGAACTCCACTTTGAAAACGAGGTGCTTCACCACCAAAATTGTCTAGCTTATTCTGTTGACTAGAATTGGTATCTTTTTCCCGATTTATTACTGAACTTAAACTGTCATTGGTACTTCCCATCCTTGCAAGTTCCCCAGAGCCAGTCCTCATATCTCTAAGAGAAGTATATAAAAGTCAATGAAAGATAGAATCTACGTCCGATAAACGATTATATTGTCTAGAAGCTATACTATGTAATACAAACTGGACAACACTAAGTTCCCAGCTTAATATTAAGTGCCTCAAATAAGCATCCTTAAAAACCAAGTGTTATGCTTAGAAGAAGATTTGCAACGTTACAATAAATGCTTAAATGTATTTAATCTTTGGGAACTACTACCTGCCAGTGCTTGTCCGATTAAACTTGTTGGTTCTCCTCTTAACAATGTTGGGTTTCCCACTATAGTAAAACCCAGTCAAATCAAGTGCTTCACTTGCCACAGCACCCAAAACAGCCAGAACATTGGCGGACTTACTTTAAAAGAGGAAAAAAGAAAGAACGAATGGGTCAGCTCACAATAATAAATGAAGGAAGAAAACAGAGTAGACTGATCATATTAAAAAAACCAAATGGAGTTAGGTAAATAATTAACAATGAAAGCATGGCACATGGAACTCATAAATTTCAATTTCCTGATTTGTTTTCTTACAAGTTAGGGGGATACCATACTTAAAGGCTGTTCTATAAGTTAGTTGATAAAACTAAGTTTACTAGAGGCATTCAAGAAGACAAGATAGAGATTTTCAAATTTTGTATTTGAACAAAAGTCTGAAGACCAGAATAAGCACAGCAGTTTAGGACAAGCTGTACATTTCAATCAAATACTTCCAATAAGCCCCAGTGGTAGTTGTAGCAAATCTACCTCTTAGCAAACTTGTGAAAATCCCAGTGGATAAATTTTAGATGATTTTCTTCTGGCATAATCGTATTCAAATACCCAACAGCATTAGCAAACTCACGCCTCAGCATCATTTCTCTTGGCCGTTTCTCAACAGTCTGCATTTTAGCATTACGATAATTGTCAGGATAGTATTAAACATTAGAAGATAGGTCAAATGAGTGTTCTGATATGAAATATAAATGAGAGGAACATGTGAACATCAATCAAAATAAAGTTGCACACATAAATTCTTCATATAACTACCATTCACTTGTATCATCAAAAAACGTAAGACAAATGTCACAACTTAGCCTGAAAAAAAATTGAACAGTGTAGACTGCATAGCTAGGATATGAACAAACCTTAATCAAATTAAGTACAATTATAGGGTTGCCATATCTCCTTTCTAGATCCTCAAAATGCAGTTTGGTTGCCTGGTAGGTAGGATCATAACGTTGCACTGATGTATAGATAAAATTAAGCATCAGAGGATAAGCAAATCATGCGGGAAACACCATCACAGAAATCGATAACCAACAGTTTGAAAACTTGAATCAATTTCCCTACAGATGATATCAGGTTTAGGACTAAATCTTGAAGCCTCCTGGGACCAGAAGAGGGGAATAGAACCACGCATCTGCACAACAGAACTCATTCTTCCCTTGCATGATCCGGCTTCTTCATCAAGGACAATTTGTTCTGTTTCAACATCATTCGCTACCCTTCCCCGATCATTCACTCCCCTTTTCAAGTAACTGCAGTCAATTAAAATTCAACAATTACAATATTAACAATTGTCAACAGCATACTAACAGTGACAGCAGTATCAGGCAGGAAAGTAAACCTTGTCAATATGGTGACGTTATTAGGTTCAACATTATAATAACATCATTGCTATAATGTGAAACTAAGAATGCTTCTTAGTCGGGATCTTCAGGTTCAGGTTTTTATGGAGTAATCATTTAGGTTGATGGGTTCAGGAAATAATAGATACTTTGCTGTCAAAAAAGAGTTTGTATATGTAACTCTAGGAAAATATAATGAAAAGTTTAACCTTTTGTTTATAATGGATGCAGTGAACATTGTTATCATCAGGTCATATTGTAGTGACATTCATGAACACATATCATTTTTGCAGAAAAACTTTGAAACCAAATATTAAAGAAATTTCAACAATATATTTTGGGGATAAAGACAGTAAGATCAGCTCTGGCAAACATAGGAAATATGTTATTGACTTGATGAGCAAAAGCAGAACATTATAATCAAAGCAAATGGATACTCCACCATGCTTCAAATTATGTAGCCAACATGGAGACCAGTTATTCATATTACAAGATATTTGGGACCAATTACAAATTAATCCCTAGATATGCAATTCTCTTTGCAATGAATGATGACTCTTAGACTCTCAGGAAGTACTCATTTCATGCAGTAGTAAACATAATGAGATATCTCATAGTTCAAAATGGGAAAAATTATTATGCAAGGATCACAAGGGACGAAAGTTCAACTTTATGCAAATGCTGAGTATGCTGGATCAGCTTTAAATAGATTTAACTTGTAGATAATATGTTTTTGTTAGTGGATTTTAGTATCCTGGAACATGAAAAAACAAATTGCACTTGCAAAGTTTAGTCTTAAACTGGATATCATGCTATAACCCATACCACCTATCTATCAATATGGTAAAATATTTAGTAGCAGTTGTTAGGAAATATCTATATTAGGAAGGGTAATATTACATTAGGGAGAGTATGATCTCCCTCTTTAGTGTATGATTTCCCATTTATTACTAAGGTTTTCTTTCCCTATGTAACGAATTTTATATAAATGATGCAAGGGTCTTGAATATTCATAAAGCCCTCTGTTTTTCCCACTGTTCTTCATATGGTATCCAAACCTTAAAACTTGTTTACCGTAAACCCTAACACATACCATTCTATCCAAAACACTTACCTCCACTTACCAAAACCAAAAACCAAGTACACAGAAGCAACCAAGGGGTGCTGGCGACGTCAAAGTACTGGCGATGTCGCCGGAAAACCACCCACGAGTCGGCGGGTGGGCGTCACGTGTCGTCGTCTGACGACCACCAGCGACGATAGTTAGATAGGTCAGCTCGCCATTGTGTCCTGAATTGAGTTCTGGCCTTACTTTGTATCAAAACTGACCAGAACCTAAGTTTTTGTTGATAACAATAAAGTTTTATGTATTTCGAAACATCGTCAGCAGTGTTTTAGTGCCCATTTAGCCAGGAAATTCGTCTAGCATAACTGGGAGATGTCAGATTTCAGTAGCAAATCATCCACAGGTGTTGCAACAATGGGTTCCTCAACTTTGCGAATTACCAAGAAATGTTTAAACGGTAATAACTATCCTTTTTGGTCTAAGAATGTTGAATTGTTCTTTCGAGGTCAGAGAAAATTGTCCCATCTTACATCTGATCCCCCAACTGATCAAAAAATACTAGAAAATTGGCAAGGTGATCATGCACAATTACTACATATTCTTTTCGATTCTATGGAACCTGAAATTTCAGTCCTATTCTCTCATGATAGCACTTGTAAGCAAGCATGAGACTATGCTAAGCTTCTTTACTCTAGTAATATGCTTCGTATGTATGATATTTCTGTTGAGTTATTTTAGTCCAAACAGGAAGAAAGTTTGATTGAATACTTTGGGAAAGTGAAACGTGCTTTTGAGGAGTTGAATTCTCTACTACCGATCACATCTGGTATTAAGGAGATGCAGATTCAAAGGAAGCACTTGGTAACTACGACGTTTTTGGCTAGATTGAAACTTGAGTTTGAGCCTATGCGAGGACAAATCTTGGGAGGAGCACACTTTCCATCCTTCTTGAATTATATTCTAGACTCTCTCGCTCTATGACTAAGGCGACTTCACCAGAGAATAACTCTGAAAGGTCAACTCTTGCAACACGATCTGATTCACAAATCAAAGGAAACCATGGGAGAAGTCGAGGAGGACGCGGTGGCCGTGGTGGTCGTGGCTGTCGAGGAGGACGTAGCAGAGGCTCACGACTCCATTGCACACAGGACATGATGAAAAGTCTTGTTGGGATAGATCCCCATTTGCGAGCTACTCATATTGCGTCTCTTGAAGAACATTCTTCGGCTACAACTTCACAACCGTCTATTACTTTATCTCAGGATGAGTACACTAAGTTTTTGCAGTATCAGTCAGCTCAGCAAACACCTTCTTCCTCTATGGCATCTGTGGCTCATCAAGGTAACACAACCGCTTGTTATTCAGCTATCCCTAGAAAATAGTCATGGGTAACAGATTCTGGTGCCACTGACAATATTTAAGGTAAAATAACCAACTTTAACCAAATCATTCCTTTACATGCCTCTCATAATGATAAACTTATTATTGTTGATGGATCTACTGCCACCATTAAAGGTGTTGGACCCTCTCATCCTTGTTCTTCTCTCACATTACCCTCTACATTATTTGTTCCAAACTTTCCTTTCAATCTTATGTTTGTGAGCAAATTGACTAAACAACTAAATTGTTCCGTATGTTTCTACCCTGATAATGTCATTATCCAGGATTTGAAGACCAAGATGACAATTAGAGAAGGGCGTGAATCGAATGGAATGTACTATTTTGACAAGTTGCAATCGTCCATCGCCTGCCCAGTGTCAGTCACTCTTATTGATATCCATAGTCGATTGGGTCATCCATCTTTGGAAAATCTCAAGAAATTACTGCCAGGGTTAGATTCTGTTTCCAGTTTAAACTGAGTCGTGTCAGTTACGAAAACATCATCATAGTTCGTTTTTTCCTCGAGTCAATAAAAGAGTTGAAAAACCCTTCATGTTAATCCATACAGATATTTGGGGTCTGATTCATGTCAAGTCTAAGTTGGGATTTCAGTATTTTGTAATTTTTGTTGATGATTTCTCTCAAATAAATTGGTTATATCCAATGCGAGATCGTTCTGAACTATTCTCTATTTTTTGTTCTTTTTATGCTGAAATTCAAAATCAGTTTAATACTCGAATCAATATTCTTCGTAGTGATAATGCTAAAGAATATTTCTTTAGCTCATTCTCCAGCTACTTGAAACAAGGTATTCAACATCAATCTTAATGCCCACACACTCCTCAACAAAATGGGGTAACTGAGAGAAAAATCCAACGTATTGTTAAAACAGCTCGTACCTTGTTAATCCACATGAATGTACCCAAAAGTCTCTAGGGAGATGTTGTACTTACTGCATGATATCTTATCAATCGAATGCCATCTTCTGTGTTAACGGGTAAAACTCCATTCTCAATTCTCTTTCCCTATCAAGACCCTTTTTCCATTGCTCCTCAAGTATTCGGATGTGTTTGTTTTGCTCACCAACTTCAGCCCAACACGGATAAATTAGATCCAAAAGCTATAAAGTGCAGCATTCTCGAGTACTCTCGTTTGCAAAAAGGGTATTAAATGTTTTAGCCCCTCATTGAATCTTTTTTTTTTGTTTGCTAATGTTAAATTCTTTGAAGACACACCATACTTCTCTTATGCTCAGTCTGTCTCTACTGATACTGATGAATGTCTACCAATTTCTTTTGTTCCTTTCCAGGCAGCTCCCAATTATGTTGCTCCTGACACTAATCCTACTCCTTTGGAATGTCTCTCTCATCCTGATTTGCAGGTTTATACTCGACGCACTCATCCTGAAGTACGACCAGACGATTCACACTCGTCACCATTGTCTTCTCCGTCTTCAATTCCATCATATGATGATCTTGATTGGCCCATTGCTCCCCGTAACGGAAGGTCTTGTACATCTCACCCTATTTCAAACTTTGTTTCTTATAACTCATTATCACCTTCATATGCTGCTTTTGTATTTCAAACTTTGTTTCTTATAACTCATCACCTTCATATGCCACTTTTGTATCCACTTTGTCTTCTATACCTATCCCTAAGCCTGTTTCAAAAGCTTTAGATCATCCTGGAAGGAAACATGCCATGGAAGAAGAGATGTTGGCTTTGCAAGCTAATGCTACATGGAACTTAGTTCCTCTTCCACATGGTCAGACAATTGTGGGTTGCCGTTGGGTGTTCAGTGTTTAGGTCAATTTTGATGGCACGATTAATCGTTTAAAAGCTCGTTTGGTAGCTAAAGGTTATACACAGGTGTATGGAATGGATTATACTGAAACCTTTTCTCCCGTTGCCAAATTGACATCCGTATGTGTTTTCATTGCATTGACAGCCACCCATGACTAGCCTCTTCACCAACTCGATGTAAAAAATACCTTTCTTCAGAAGACTATTTTTATGGAGCAACCACCAAGGTTTGTTGCTCAAGGGAAGACTAATCTAGTGTGTCGCCTTAACAAATCTTTGTATGGTCTAAAACAGCCATCAAGAGTTTGGTTTGGGCGCTTTAGTACAGTGATTATGGAGTTTGGTCTACATCGATGTGGTGTGGATCACTCTATGCTCTATCGTCACTCTGAGGTTGGTAAAATTCTTTTGATTGTGTATGTTGATGATATTGTTATTACTGGAGATGATAAAGCAGGAATTCAGTCTTTAAAGTCATTCCTATAGACTAAATTTCAAACGAAGGATCTTGGCTTATAACAAGGTCAAAAATGGGGATTTGTCTATCTCAAAGGAAGTACGTTCTTGATCTTCTAGAGGAAATAGGTCTGTTGGGAACAAAGCCAATTAATAGCCCCATGGAACCAAATGTAAAACTTAATGCTGATAAAGGAGACAGTTGGAAGATCCAGGAAAGTATCGAAGACTTATTGCTGGTAAACTGAATTATTTGATTGTTACTCGTCCAGATATTTCGTTTGCTACAAGTGTAGTGAGTCAATTTATGGGATCTCCGCAGAATAGTCATTGGGATGCAGTTATTAGAATTTTGAGATATTTGAAAGGTTCTCCAAGGCAAGGTCTTCTTTACAACAATCATGGACACATTCAGATTCAAGGGTATACAGATGCAGACTGGGTAGGTTCTTATGACCGACGGTCTATTTCAGGCTACTATGTATTTTTGGGTGGAAACCTGGTGTCATGGAAAAGTAAAAAGCAGTCATTTGTTGCACGTTCTAGTGCTGAATCTGAGTATAGGGCTATGGCGTATACTACATGTGAGTTGATTTGGTTGAAGCATCTTCTCGGGGAACTTGGTTTTGAGCACTCCACTCCAATGAAACTGATGTGTGATAATCAAGCAGCCATTCATATTGTCTCAAATCCAGTCTTTCATGAGAGAACCAAACATAATGAAGTGGACTGTCACTTTGTTCGTGAAAAGCTTCAAGAAGGATTAATTGAGACACCATATGTCAAGTCAGAAGATCAACTTGGTGACTTACTCAGGGATGTTGTCAGTTGAAACCTATATGTAACAAGCTTGAAGCTTATGATATGTATGCTCCAGCTTGAGGGGGAGTGTTAGAAAATATCTATATTAGGAAGAGAAGTATCTATATTAGGGAGAGTATGATCTCCCTCTTTAGTGTATGATTTCCTATTTATTACTAAGGTTTTCTTTCCCTATGTAATGACTTCTA
>JANIPN010000217.1:12055189-12072867 GCA_027478595.1 Erythroxylum anguifugum | reverse complement strand
TTCCAATGCTCTTAAGAATGAAGGCTTCAAAGGAAAATGCAATTATTATAAGAAGTTTAGGCATAAAAAGGCAAATTGTTACAAGCTTAAGCTCAAATTAGAAAAGAGAGATAATCTCTTGGTGATGTTTGCTTAGAATCCAATATTATTTATGTGCCTTCCAATACTTAATGGTTAGCCACATGTGCTACAATTCATATTACCAATTCCTTGCAGGAGATGACAAACAACAAAAGGCTAATGAGTGTGGAGAATATGACATTGCAAACATACCTTTAATTAAGAGGAATTTAGTTTCTATATCTATTTTTGTATAGAAGTAGTTATAGTTTTCTTTTTGGATCTAGAAAAAGAACTTTATTCCATGATTTTATTTTAATTAAAAATATAATTTTGACGGTAATCTTTATAAGCTTGATTTGGTAAATATGTCTCTTTTTACTTCTTCTTCTACTTCTTCTTTTAATATTATTGTCACAACAAAGAGGTCGAACTTATGTGAAAAATCTTCTATTATATTATGCAAATGATTCTACTATATTTCTTGACAAAGAATGGAAAGATTGATGAAGGATGAGATTTTTATAAGAACTTTATTTTTTATATTTTCACACTTATTTTGACTTTATAAAAGGAAGTTGGTTGCCAAAGTTAGAAATACTAAATTTGGCAGGTGCATAAAACTACTTTGGTTAATTCATACTAATATTTGTGGGTCATTTACTCCTTCAACTATAGAAGGCTACAAGCACTTTAATTAATGAATTTTCTCATTATGGTTTTGTTAGGCTCATCTGTGAGATATGATTCTTTGGAAATCTTTAAAGCATTTAAAGTAAAAGTGAAATTTTAAGAAGGGAAAAGGAGCAAAGTGGTTCAATATGACAGAGGTGGTAAATATTGTGAAATACATGATGAAATAGGATGCAATCTTAAGCCTTTTATAAAGTACCTATAAGAGTGTAACATTGGTGCTCAATACCCATTATCCAATATACCTTAGTAAAATAAAGTTACAAACATGAGAACTCACACACATCTTGACAATATGTGATGTATATTTGGAAACAATTTTGTACAATAGTTTTTATAGGGTGATGCTTTGAGAATTGTGACTTATATTTTGTTCTCAATACACCTTATGAACTACAGTCATTAAAAAAAACCCACTTTACATCACTTCTTTGTTTGAGGTTATTAAGTAGAAATGAGACCCTACAATCTATAATATGAAAAACTTAATTTGAAGACCATCAGTGGCTACTTTGTTAGTTATAATGGGGCTTCAGATCATGTTATTTATCATATACTACTAGGATTATTGAATCAGATTGGCTCATATATTTTGAGAATGGAAAGGGCCTAGGGAAATTATGTTTAAAGAACATCTGAAAAATCATTATCCTTATACTTGTTGCTTTCACTCCAATAAGTGGCCCTATGATCCCTATGATTGCCAACATTCAGTAGCCATTCAAGATGAACTCATTGAGCATGTAGCACAAAATGCTGCAGTTGTAGTCATAGAAGATATGCATTTAAAGAGATTAGAAAGGATTCATAAACCTGTAATCTTTGATGACTATTATATACTTATAAGAGCATAAGTATGTCATTGATGATACCTCAGATCCATGTTACTTATAATGAAGCCATATCTAGTCCTTAAAATTTCATAGCCTCATTAGATGTAAACTAGTGTTCAAGACCAAACATTATGTTAAAGGTCAAGTGTAGAGGTATAAAGCAAGATTAGTTGCTAAGGGTACAACCTACAAGAAAGTATTGACTTTAAGGACACCTTCTCTCATTTTTCTACTAAAGAATTTTTATGAATCATTATAAAAATTATATTTGATTTTGACCTATAATTTCATTAAATAGATGTAAGAATGACTTTTTTAAATAAAGACTTTAGGAAAGATGCCTACATAGTTTAACTTACTAATTTTGATGTTGGTCAGAAAAGAAAACATGATTTGTAAGCTCCAAAAGTCAATTTATGGCTTGAAACAAGCTTCAAGGCAATAGTATATCGTGTTTAATGAAATTATCACTGGTAATGATTTAAAAAAAAATTTGTTGATCAATATACATATATGAAGGTTAGTAAGAGTAAGTACATATTTCTAATTTTATATGTTGATGATATCTTACTTACGACTAATAATATTGATTGATTGATTGAGATCCTAGATAAACCATTGAAAAGTAAGAATTCTAGAAAAAAAAAACCACTGAAAAAATCTAAGAAATTCTCACGTATCTTTAAATTATTATGTTCAAGGATTGTGGTGAAGCATTGTAAGTTTTAAACATGCAAATTCTTTGTGATAGTCTAATACTGTTATCAGATTGTCTCAAAGCGCCTATATTGATCATATTTGAAATAGGTTTAATATGCAATCTTGTTCTTCTGTAAAGGTTCCAGTGGTGAAGGATAGTTAGTTCTACAAGGTCAAATGTCCTCAAAATGAAATTGAGAGAGATTAAATGAAAGTAGTCCCTTAAGCTTCAGTTATTGGCAGTCATGCTTAAGTATACACATGTCTTGATATTTCCTTTGTGGTTGATAGATCCTTAAGAAAGCTTACATATATATACTGAAAAGTTAAGGAAGTTAGGAGGTTTCTTCAAGGTATTGAGGATCTTATATTGACATATTAACATATCGCTACTCTTTCAAAAAAAAACTTCAATTATGCAAACTGCATGGGTAATAAGAAAGCCACTTCTAAGTACAACTTTATGATATTAAGAGGAGTTATTTCATGGAAATGTATTAAACAAACACTTACAACTTCTTCGACCATTGAGGCAAAGTGAGTGATATGATGTGAAACTATTTGTCATGCAATATGATTGTGAAACTTCATTTTAACATTGAGAGTTATGGACTCTATTTTGAGGCTACTAAAATTATATTATGGCAATTTCATAGTTTTGTCTTTATCTTGAAACACTAGAAACACTTCTCATTTTAAGCTTATTGACATCAATTTGCATTTTATTTAAAAGAAAGTTGCAGAATTTCTAATTACTAATGAGCACATGCCTATGAGCAGTATGTGTTGGCCGAATCATTAACTAAAGACTTATCTATTTATGTGTTTCAAGAATATGTATCGCATATGAAATCATCAAGAGCCTAATTTCTTTTAATTTCAGTGGGAGTTTTGATTTTATGTATATTTTCTAAAGATTGCTTAGAATTTATGTCATATATGCATATTATGAATGTTTTTTTCACTATTTATAACATTTTCTAACTCTACATTTCTGATGACTAACAAATCAATGATATTCATTATGATGAATCCATATTGATATTATTATTATACTTTTGGGTTGGAAGTGCCTAATTATGTAGGACCAATACATTATAGTAGTTTATTATATGTGTATGATTAGTTTGGTTATGCATATTGTTATGAAAGCATTATGGTATGATCATGTTGTCGAAGTGGGAGAATGTTGAATAAATTTATACGGATTAGCATAATCTTGTGACAATTAACATCTTAATCATATGTATGTGATATTTGGGTCATTTACAAAATGAAAATTATATTATTAACCATACTATAGGCCTTTAGGTTCATTCACCAATCCTGTCGAAGCCTAACCATTAAGATTGAATTCACCATAAAATGTATTTAACTTAATTGATGAAAACCAAGAAAGTATTCAAGTGGTATGTTGCAAAGGTTGGAAAATTTTATTTAAAGAACCCTAAGTTTTTTCATTATAGTTAGGGATAACAAATATGACCCGGCCCGACTTGAACCGTCATGGACTGAGATTGCTTGACCAGACCGGGCTATAAGAAAATGACGTAATTTTGTCAAAAATAATGTCATTTTTTAAATTTTTTTAAAAAACATACCCATTGCCATTTCTAATCATAGTTTGTTCCTGTCTTACTCCTACCTATTAAGGATGTGCTCCAATCAAATTTTGTTATCTTTAGGACATAATTCTTTAATTTTATTATTTATACATGCTTCAAAGTTATGAAATTTTATTTAAATTAATTAAAGCATATCAATATTAATCAATTTAATGTTATTATTTGTTGCTCGAAATCTTACCATTGTTTAGAGCAATTTCTTGACTTTATGATATGCCAAAAGAGAGTTCTTTTAGTTATATAATACATTTATATTACATAAAGGATTATATTAATTTGCTACTTTACCCCATATTTGATTTGGTATTCCATGCATTAAGAATCGGAGCACTTATATAAGTGATTATCTTGTAATTTAATCTACAAAAATATTACTGGACAGGAACAGGTTTTTTTAGATAGGTTTTTTTTTTTCCAAGCAGATTCTCAACTTACAATAGAAAACGAGTAAAAGTAGTGTCACTAGAATCCTGAGGTCTCTTTACAAAAAGAAAGAATGATAATCGTATGGTCTAGGACTTCCAATCTTACTTGGACTGGCACCTATCCACGTTATGCTGAAAACGACGTTATTTTGAATTAAAAAAGATTTGTGCAAACTAAAACGACATCATTATATATTTTTAATTAAAAAAAGTTTGGTTGAACCAAATTGGTCCAAGACGTAATTATTGACCATAGAAAATAATATTTGTACTCTCGGACCAAATAGGTCTGAGACGTAATTTCTTTTTTTTGGTCACCTAGGAGGTGTCTATTGGGCTGAAGCCGGTGGTGACTAATCCCCTTTGTTACGTGATACATTTCAAATAGGGGTTACAGTTGGCTCAAGAGTTTGCTACATTCTTAAGGGCAAGGATCAAACCCGAAACTTCTTAGTTAAGCGATAAAGGTAGGCGCCACCTGCGCCAACCCACTGAGTGGTCTAAGACTTAATTATTGACCATAGAAGATAATATCATGACGTTGGGTTAATAAAATTGGATGACCGTTAGTGACCTTGACGTGCCGGCAAGGGTAAAGATGTCCATATGTACACGCGACCAGTAAGTAAGTCGGTGGGCATTTCGTAATTTCGACCTTGAAGACCTCTTTTTAAAGAAACAAGCTCTAGGGCTGAATCTCATTCTGACATAGCTCCTTAATCTCTCTATAGCCAAACAGATTGTGGTTTCTCCCTCTCTTTCAAGGTAGGCTTTGCTCATTAGGGTTAAGAGGTATCGCTTGTTTTGATTTCGATTCTTAACTATGTGTTTCTTCGATGGGGTTATTATTGTTCTTTCGATTTGCTCGAGTTCTAGATATGTTAATTGTTCTATGATGCTCTGTTCTGCTCCAAATTTCCTCTCTTGGTGGTGTATGTTTTCCGATTGTAGGATGAATTTTCTTAAGACTCAAGGTGGCTTGTTGGGCTCTTTTTTTATTTTTCAATTAGATCCGGAGATATTTGTTGTTTGTCATCTCCATCCTGTGCTTTCTTATGGAGTCGATTGATATTTGGTGGAGTGTCTCTCTTGTTTGCTATACCCCCTTGATTGAACTATTTGGTTTAAGAACTGTGAATTTCTTTTTCTTGGATGTACCCGCGAAAGATACGTACCTTGTTCCTCGTTTAAATTTGGTTTATGATCTTGATGTTTCCCCACGAGTGAAGAATATTCTTTGGTTTCTTGTGTCCATCACCTTGTGTTTTGGTAAATATTATCACGATTTCAACAATATGCTGGTATATTTATGTTCAATTGTCTCACGGGTCTGTGGTGTTGGTTATGGATTCTCAATACTGAGACGCGGTGTCTTTTGCTCTTTAACAGATGCAGATTTTCGTGAAAACCCTCACTGGCAAGACAATCACCCTAGAGGTTGAAAGCTCTGATACCATTGATAACGTTAAGGCCAAGATTCAAGATAAGGAAGGCATCCCTCCTGATCAGCAGAGGTTGATTTTTGCTGGAAAACAGCTTGAGGATGGCCGCACCCTGGCAGATTACAATATTCAAAAGGAGTCCACCCTTCACTTGGTCCTCCGTCTTCGTGGTGGCATGCAAATCTTTGTTAAGACCCTTACTGGCAAAACAATAACTCTTGAGGTTGAAAGTTCCGACACAATTGATAATGTCAAGACGAAGATTCAAGATAAGGAGGGCATTCCACCTGATCAGCAGAGGCTGATATTTGCTGGAAAACAGCTTGAGGATGGTCGCACCCTGGCAGATTATAATATCCAGAAGGAGTCCACCCTTCACTTAGTCCTCCGTCTACGTGGTGGCATGCAAATTTTTGTGAAGACCCTCACTGGCAAGACAATCACCTTGGAGGTCGAAAGCTCTGACACAATAGACAATGTTAAGGCCAAGATTCAGGATAAGGAGGGCATTCCACCTGACCAGCAGAGGCTCATCTTTGCGGGGAAGCAGCTTGAGGATGGTCGCACCCTGGCGGATTATAATATCCAGAAGGAGTCCACCCTTCATTTAGTCCTTCGACTGCGTGGGGGTATGCAGATTTTTGTGAAAACACTTACTGGAAAGACCATAACCCTGGAAGTTGAGAGCTCTGACACGATCGACAATGTCAAGGCCAAGATACAAGATAAGGAGGGCATCCCCCCTGATCAACAAAGACTGATCTTTGCTGGAAAGCAGCTAGAGGATGGACGAACACTTGCAGACTACAATATCCAGAAGGAGTCTACTCTTCACTTGGTGCTTCGTCTTCGAGGTGGGATGCAGATCTTCGTTAAGACCCTTACTGGGAAGACTGTTACCTTGGAGGTGGAAAGTTCAGACACTATTGAGAACGTGAAGGCAAAAATTCAGGACAAAGAGGGTATTCCTCCAGACCAGCAGAGGTTGATTTTTGCTGGTAAGCAGCTCGAGGATGGGAGGACCCTTGCTGATTATAACATTCAGAAAGAATCCACCTTGCACCTTGTTCTTCGCCTTCGTGGTGGTAACTGAGTTGTGTGACCTGGTGACTTCTAGTTCGTTTCTATGTCGCGGTGTTAGTGTTGCCGCATTGAATAAGTGTTATATCACAATTGTAAGCCCTTTGTTTCTATGTTATTATGGTTGTTCAAACTGTGTTGTTATCATATGTGTAATGGCATGTTTAAGGTCACCGGTAATGTGATTTAGTAATGGAAGTCGTTCTATTCTATTACAACCTTGCTCTGAGCTTTACATTTCCTTCCTTGTGAGATTACATATGTTTCGACCGAGTCTCGAGTTTATCCGAATACATTCTCATTATGGAAACATGAGTATGAGGGCCTTCAACTGACTGGGGAGTATTTTTGTATTATTATGAGTGATGGTATTTTTTGTACATAAATGTGATATTATTATTATAGTATGATGGTATATTTTTTAATATATTTGTTTTCTTTAATTTACATAATATTTACAGCTTGTTAATAAAGCTTTCTAAGGTTTGTATAAGCTCATTCATCAAAGACCAATATTTTAAACGCTGCCTTCAAGTTGAAGGTAATGCTGGTCAGTACTTCAGCTTTGTTATACGTTATTGTGAAGGTAAGTAAATAGTAACTCTATTTAAGGAAAAAAGGAAAAGAGAAACTTCAGTAGAAATGAAAATGAAAAAAAAGATACCTAAAGCATAATTAATGATTTATGACAAATGACTATTTAAAGATTTTTTTTTTGCTACAACAGCATTGTATTTGCTAAATAGAAGTCCTAAAAACTGTATGAAATCAAACTCCAATTGAAACATGCAGTGGAGGGAAGCCATTGGTGAAACACTTGAAGGTGTTTGGAAGTTATTGTTATGCTCAAATTCTAAAGGAGAAAAGAACTATACTTGATGAAGTAAGTGAAAATTGTATTTGTGATGGCTACAGCTCTAAATCTAAAGGCTATCGGTTATATACCTTGAAGAATAACAAAATTTTTATTTGTTGAGATATTTTATTGGATGAAGTGCCATTTAAATCGGAATGATAAAAATGTAGAAAAAGGAGTTGTTTTACATTATGATAATGAAGAAAAAGAGGAGGATGAAGAAACATTAAACAATCTCAAATGGGTTGTTAAACAAGAAGATCATTTAATTGAAATGGGTTTACAAACTAAAGCTCAATCTAGATGGCTTAATTCAAAGGAAGAAAGCAAGAGTTGTGGCTAAGGGATACTTACAATAACTCGAAATTGACTACAATGAGACAATTTCAATAGTTTCAGGACTTGACACCGTTTTAACTCTAATTGCCATGGCAACCCAAAAAGGATAGAATCTTTATCAATTTGATGTAAAATTTGCATTTTTAAATGGATAATTGAAACAAGATGTGCATATTCAACGATATCAAGGCTTTATAAAAAAGGAGAACAAGACAAAGTGTATAAGTTAAAGAAAGCCTTGTATGGATTGAAGAAAGCACTAAGGGCTTGTTATAGTCAAATTGATTCTTATTTTATGAAGCTAGGATTTAAGAAAAGTAAGAGTGAGTCAACGTTATACGTGAAGCCTCAAGGTAATTCAAGCATTCTCATTGTTGCTTTATATGTTGATGACTTGCTTTTTACCATAAACAATGAAAAATGATTGCTAAATTTAAGGAATACATAATGAAAAGATAAGAAATAAATGATATGGGATTGTTATATCATTTTCTTGGTATTATGGAGACTTATTAACAAAATGATAGAATTTTTATTTTTCAAAAGAAGTGTGTTGAAAATATTCTTGCAAAGCTTGGCATGATAGATTGCAAGTCCTTATCCACACTTCTTGTTGTGAATGAAATACCTGTCAAAGAAGATGGAGCAAAGAGCGATGATTACTTTGTTTAGAAGTTCAGTTAGAAATTCACTTTATCTTACAGCCACAATACCTGATATTATGTATGCTTCAAGTTTATTATCAAGATTTTTTAACAATCCCAGTAAAATACATTTTGGAGCAACCAAAAGAGTGATGTGGTATATCAAAGGAAACCAATTTTGGCATAAAATTCAACAAAGGAGTTGATACAATATTGCTTGGTTATTGTGATAATAATTGGTTGATGATATGAAAAACACATAAGGATATTGTTTTTCACCTGGTTCTGAAGTTTTTTTTCTTGGGCATCCAAAAAACAATAAAGTGTGGCATAATTATTAGTTGAAACTAAATATGTTAGAGCAGGTTTTGCAACTTCACAAGTCATTTGGCTAAGGAGAATTCTTGAACATGTTGGTGAGAAGCAAAAGGAAGCTACTGTGATGTTTTATAATAATAAACCAGCTACTGACATTGCAAGAAATCTAGTATATCATAACAGAACTTGCCACATTTCTATCAAGCACCATTTTATAAGAGATGCTATTGAAGGAGAGGTTGAGCTAAAGTTTTGCAAAAGGGAAAACCAAGTAGTTGACATTTTTAAAAAAACACTTTCAATAGACAAATTCATGAATTTCAGAAACATGTTCAGAGTTCAAGAATATCACATTAAGGGGGGAACTTCTATCAGGTCATTTTAATATTGATGTGGGTCCACCGCACCACATGGATTAAACTTGTAAGTGTGGGATTCATGTGCTTAAATTAAAATATTTAAATTAGATTAATAATATTATTAAATATCGTAAATTTAAACTTAATTAATTTAACTAATTAAAACATTAATTAAAATGTTAACTGAAGGTGAAAAATCCCCAGTTGTAAAAAATACCTAATCTTCTCCAACAAATATCGTCCTTCCTCACAGTTACCAATTGCCCTACAACATTTGTCATTGGTCACTGGTAGAGTTGTCACCATCTTGAATTTTAGAGAGTCATTTGTTACAGTCACAGATGAAGTACTCATTATCTTCAACTTTATAGCGACTTGACTTTTACTATGGTAATGAGTTGTTTCAATTTTGTATCCTTTTTTTGACTACTTTTATGTCTTTTTTTTATTTTTTTTGTTCGTGTCTACCCATCTATATCTTCTTTTGGCTACTTTAGTGTTTTGTTTGTTTGTTGTTTTTTTCTTTTTCATGCCCGTTTTGTTTATTTTTATTCGTGTATGCTTCAATTTCCTTATATATGTGGTTTTGCATGCTTCAATAATTATAATTGCTTTTGGTTGGTTTAATGATCGTATCTACTTTTGGCTACTAGATTTTTTCATGTCTTTTGGTTGTTTTTCATCTTATCTACTACGTATGGGAGGCAATCCCATATAGGAACATATGTGTTTTAGCTTGCCTCTCATGTGGTATCGTTTGAATTGTTATGTTATTAAGCTTATGTATATGACAAAAGAACATTTTTAAGAATAAAGCCAAAACAAAAGATGCCTTTGCTACTGCATCGCCTTTTTGTATCCATTAACTGATTATAACTTCCCTTCTTTGCTTCCTTTGGTGCTTCAACTTCCCTTTGTTACTTCAACTTTGTACCTTAATAAGAGAAGATGCATGTGCATCATATAACTTCAACACTCATTATCTTTAAGATCTTTGTTCTACATGATCAAAATTTGATCTATATAGTCTTTGTTCTATACGATCAAAATTAGTAAATTAAGGTTTATTGTAAACCAAACTAGCATGTCTTGAGGTCAAATTGATCTTTTTTAGTCTACAAATTGAATTAATGTTTTGAATTTGCTTGTGAATATCTTTTTGTGCTTGAGTCTACAGTGTGGATGGAATTTTTTTTAATGGTTGCTTTATAGGTTTTAATGGCTCGACAAGGAAGTATAAAGCTTTTTTATGGTGGATATTTTACGTTAGAGCTTGCATTCATATATGTTGGCAAGGATATTTCTACATTTGAGTTTGTTGACATGGACAATGTTAGTAATAGACAAATATATGAGGTAGGGAAGGATTTAGGGTACAATTAAATTGATAAGGAAAATTATAGAGTACCTAATTTTAACTTTAAAGAGTTATTGAGAGTCATAGAGTTAAAATAAAATTGTATTAAGCTAGCAAACCATATGCAAATACCTGAGATTATTGACATGTATATAACTCATCATTTAGATGCTCCTAACATATTACATATAATTGGAGGAGAGGACCATGATGATGATAAACAAGGTGTAAATATGGAGGAACCAAGTGCATATGGGAATGTGGAGGAACATGATGCACATGCAAATGAAAACTTGGAGGAACATAGTGCATATATGGATGAAAATATAAAGGAATAAGGTTCACATTTTTAACCAAACTTCTATGTAGATATTCCAGATGACCATCATTTAGTTTAAATTGAATCAAAAAACTGTGGTAGTATTATTAGCACTAAAGAATATCCTCGTAGAGAGGAGATAGGTGAAACTTTGTATTGACCCAGTTCAAATGTTAGGATAATCTTACAGATGTGATATATGATGGAGATTAGGAAAGGAGTTCAAAACTACAAAAGAATTCAAAGATGTTTTTATCGATTATATAGTATATATCGGATACAATGTTAGGTTAGAAAAGTGTGAGAGGAATTAGATCAGGGCTAGGTGTATTGATGGATGCTTAAAGGTTTTGTATGCTAGATATGATAAGAATGAAAGATGTTTCAAAGTTAAAACTTGTAACCCTAATTACAATTGTTTCATAACAAAAAACCAAATTTAATTTCTGTCACATTCTTGATGAGACACTTCAAAGATAGAATTATGGAAAAGCATAGTATCTCAACCAAAAAATTATCAAAGAATGTAGAGAAAAACTCAATACTTTTGTTAATTCAGGTATGTGTAGAAGAGCAAAGAAGAGATTGAAGGAAGAGAGAGCAACAATTTATATTAATGAATATGCAAAATTGCAAGGTTAAGTATATGAGTTGAAGATAAGTAATTCTAGATCAAGAGTAGAGTTGTAATTATCAAGGAATCAAAAGAGTTCACCACTACAAGTAATGATAAATGAAAATTCCATTAACATATTAATACTTTATTATGTTATTTTATACATTATATTGATACTTCTTTATATTGTGTTGCATTTATTTTAATGCCATGAAAAGATGATGGAAGCATTTAGGCCAATTTTTAGGATTGATGGATGCTTACTATAGACATAATTCCAAGGCCAATTGTTAAACACAGTTGGTAGGGATGGTGATAAAGGAATGCATCCATTGACTTGGGAAATTGTGGACGTAGAAAACAAATTTATAAACTTGGTTTACAAATTTGTTAGCATTTAATTTGGAATTGGAAGATGATGAAGGACTTGCAATTATATATGATATATAGAAAGTATGTTCATGTTAATATACATACAATTAAATTCATTACAATATGAAATATTAAATAATCTTTTTTTTAATTTGATTTAGGGATTGGTCAGGGCTGTAGAGGAGACTTTGCCAAACGTAGCTCACTGAATGTATGACAGGCATATATATCACAATTGGCATAAGAACTAGAAAGGAAATGACCTCAGAAAGCATTTTTGGAATTATGCATGGTTGACCTACATTGAAGATTTAAATGAGCAACTAAAGAGGCTTGATAAGATAAGGCTTGGATGTGCTTTAGCCTTACTTGAATATCCTAAAGAGAGGTTGGAAAGATGTTACCAATCCTTTGAAACTAAATGTATGATAATTGACAACAATTTGAATGAAACTTTTAAATGGTGAATTCTACCAGTAAGGGACATGCCAGTGGTTAGCATGCTCAAGGTAATTAGAATAATGGTGATGAAGAGGTATACTGATAGGAGACATTTTGTAGTTAGGTAGAGGTCAGATATTGCACTAAATATAGTGAAGAAGTTGGAGAAAAACAAAAAAGAAGCAATGTGGTGGACAATTGTATGGAATAAAGATGGTGTATATGTAATCTCAAAAGGTGGCGGGAAGCATACTATAAGGATTGGTAGACAACAAACTTGTATTTATCAAGTATGGGAGATATATGGATACCAATGCAAACATGTGATTAGTGCAATCCATCATTCAAAAGAAAGGGTGAGACATTCGTAGATTCATACTATAAGAAGGGTCAGTTTATGAGTTTGTACGAACACATACTACAACCAATTAGAGGTGACTTTTTTTGGCTTTCAAGTGATGCAGGGGTGATGCATCTTTAAACTAAAAGAGTTATGCCCAATATCTAAGATTGCAAGAAGGAAATAACAAAATGAGCAAAAAAAATTAAACATATTGTCTCAGAAAGAACAAGTACAAAAATGTTGAAAATGTGGTAATTTTGGTCATAACTCCGAAAAATGCAACAAGCACAGCTCAAATCGACACACTGAGCTTCTTTTAGGGTATGTACATCTTACTTCAATTATATGAATATGGTTTTATATACATTTAGTAACTAATGTTACCTTGTTTAAGAAATTGCTTCATTCGAATTTAAAAAAGATAAGTAAAATAAAGAAAAACTTAAAGTAACAGAGAACAACGCAACCCAAACCAAAATCATAAACTAAGACTTAGATAAAATCAAAATTAAACATTAGGACTTGTCATTATCCCTATTTGCTCCCTTCTGATTAATTGATTCAATTTATACTTGGAACATGATTTCCTAAAATTCTAGCTACCCTCTCTCAAGGTGTAACTATATGTCACTAGTTAAATAAATTAAAATTAACTTTGGGATCTCTCGATGTGTAAAGCCTTTCCTAAACATTCAACTAGATATGAAGCTATCCTATAGGCAGTGCATTGATTTATTGAAATTTCTTCCTAATAAATCAATAACTTGTTATTTATAGGTTTATTAATTGTCAACTCTCGTTGTACAATTAACATAGATTACCAAGCTCACTCTCTCGATTTATTGCAAGGTTTAAACATAATAAATAATATAAACATGTATATCATTAAATCAATAATCAAAGGTTCAAAAATGGTTCAACAACAAACCCTAAAAATTGTTTTAGCCAATCATAATACCCATAACATCCCCAACAATCAAATAATCCATGACAAATATGCTAGAAGAGAGAAATTGAAATAAGACTAGGTAAGGCAACTCCTCTTTTTTTGCCCAATCTGGATGACGGGGTGCTATTTGCCCATTCAAGAATGAAACCTTGAATCTCCTCCTATTTCTAGGCTTCTCAATCTGTCTTTTAGCTCCTTGAAGCAAGCTCTATGGCCCTCTGGCGGCTCTCGGGATTCTATGTCTTATAAAGTCACGAAAACCTAAAAAAAATACATGAAACCCGCGTGTCTCTTTAACTTCCAGTTCCCATAATCGTGGGTTAACTTAACATAAACTTTCTCCATAGATTTCTCACGATCGTGGTAAACATGCCCTTTTCCATGATCGTGGGTTCTTGTTTTGTCCACTTCTCTTCTCTTCTATTGGTTCCCTAATTCAATCACAAAGGTTCTCACCCTTCATTCCTATACCAAAATGTTCAATTCGTATCCTAAACTAATATCAAACACAAAAGAATAACCATGAAAATCAAACTAAACAAAAATGCACAAAACAATTCCTAAAATACAATAATACTAACCTATCATGCAAGAAACACATACCAAATACTTAGAAAAACACATAATAATGCACAACTATCAACAATACATAGTTATATTTATAATACATAATTCATATATAAATATAATTCAAAAGCCAATTTTTTCTTAATATAGTTGAAATTAATTTTAATCATTACATAGCTGAATTTGATACAATATCCCTGTAACATATATATAGATAAAGAAGTACCATAACTATAACAAATCTTATTGCAATGTTCATTATCATAAACTTCATTTCTTTTTTTCTCTTTTCTCAATAAATTCTTGTCCTCCTTTATAAGTTTCATTTGTTCTTCAAATTCCTTAGTTGTGCTTGTTTTAACCTCCTTTTTTAACATTGATGATTCTTTCTTTAATTTTGAATCATTTTAATAACTCTCTCATTAAATTTTCCATCGTACCATTTGAAAAAGTTGCATCTCCTAATCTAAAATATTTAATTTCATTGTATAGACCTTAAAAACAAGTTTTTAATCAAATAACAATAAATTCTCACAGGATAATTGGGGCATCCATGAAATCTTTGATCGAAATTATGATCATTCCATGAAGTCCTTAATGGGGCCTTTAACCCACAATAGCAAACCACAATCCCTACGTTTGAACTTACGATTATATTAGTCGATGATGATGATTCCATCTGCATATTAAAGAAAATCACAATGTAAATTCACGTATAAAGAAAAAACTAATGCCAAATATAAGATAATCTTTGTTAAATGATGAAACTAAAGTTATATGATTAGGTCAACTAATTCCAAGATAAGATAATCTTTCAATAAAGTCTATGATGAGATAATCTTTCAACTAAGTTAAATATAAATCCTAACTAATTAATCAATTCCAATATACTACAAACATAGAAAGCTCAAGAAATATCAATCAACTAATGCTTCTTTTTCTCCAATAGAATAAAAACCTTGGAGATAATCACAAATATATATCTTTGAACTTCCTTGTTGCTTAAGGTATGATTGTCAATTGCAAGGATGAATGTAAATTATCCTCATTTATATCCTTGACTAAATAGTCACCAAACTCATAATGTCAAATTATCCTCATTTGTATCCTCTGCTAGACAATCATCAAATACAAAATATTAAACAAACCAAAACATCAAAATTCAAAAAACTCTATAAAGAAACACCCAAACTCCCCTGATGCTTAAGGTTTGATTGTTAATTGCAAGGACGGAGAAAAACCTAAAATGACAACAATATCCAAATTGTATACATCATTATCCTTATTTATATCCTTTATCTGACAATCGCCAAAGAAACACCCAAACTTCTCGTCACACAACTTATGCCACAACTTCCTCTCCTTGACTGAGCAACTCAACACTATCTTTCACAATATTCCTCCATTTTATGACATTCCTTTTGAAAAAAAGCCTCTAAACAAACAAAGCCTAGGCAAAAAGATGCAAAACAATTTGCATTACCACAGGTTGTGACAACGGTGACACAATAGTGATGAGTGGCAGCGATGAACGTTGGCAAATGAGAGAGATGGTACAGTTTAGATTGCAAACACTTCAAAATGAAAGGATATTTAGATTATACTCCCTCCTATTCAAAATAAGTATCGTTTTAGAGGAATGTGCACTTATTAAGAAAGTTAATGAAATATCTTATATACCCTTATTAATTACATGTTAAAGTGTCTTGAAAATATAATCTGTGTAATATGTGTAATTAAGATGTGAGAGAAATTAAAAGGTAATTTTGGAAGTAAAATCATAAATATGTATAAAAAGTCACAAAAAATACTTATTTTGAATAATTAAATTCCCTCTAAAATGACACTTATTTTGAATAGGAGGGAGTATAGTGGAAATGAATATTTAGGGCCCATAGTGGAAATGAATATTTAAGGACCGTTTGTTTTCATTTTTTTGTCGTTTATGGTTGTGGTTTTTATTAAAAAGGAAACCATCTACTAAAACACGTTTGGTTAGATTTGTTGGTGTCACGACGTTTTAAAAATTAAAAAAACCACAATGAATTTACAAAAACCAGAAAATTACGTTTCCCTAATTTTTCACAACAGGTTTTCTTCTACTCTAAAACAGTTTTTTCTCTTCGCCACGCCGCGTCTTCGTCTTCAAGGCTTGCTGTGATTTTTTTTGTGACTCCAGGTTTGTCCTCTATTTGGTTTCTCTCCGTTTTCCACATATTTGGTTTGTGCGTGATTTCCTATTTGCTTGTATTTGTTCTTTTCCTTTACTCTTTTGGTGCTTTTGGTGCGTGGATATGGCTTTCTCTTTTCTTATTCTATTTGACACTGTTTCTTCATGGAAGCACCTCAGCCTACCATGGCAACCGGAAGCTTCTTTTATAACAACCGATAACACAAAAATAGGCACAAACGAGAAAAGGTAGAAGTTGGTTTTGGGAGCCATTTCAAAGTAAAAAGTTTATCAGTACTTACGCATGAGAAGTTAGTAGACTGGTGTAAGCAAGAGATGTTAAGAACTAGGACGAGGAACCTTATATTTGCTTTCATTGAATCGTCGTAGGACAACTTGCAAATGGTTTTAGTCCAGATTGTCTTCACGTCATTTAATATGCGGCAGAGGCATTTAATATTTTCTTCCCAGCTTCACGTCTCTTAGCATAAAATAGAGTTTTACTTTTGTCTTGTAGCATCACGTTTCGTAGCATAAAGTGAGTTTACTTTTGTCTTGTAGCATGTGGAGTCAATAAAGTGAGTTTACTTTTGTCTTGTAGCATGTGGAGTCATTTATGGAGGCTTTATTCTGATAAGGTTTATGTGTTTTTCAACGATTCATTCAGCCTTCACATGTATTGATGCATTAAATGAAGTGTGGAAACATTAAATGCGTGCCTTTCATGCTAATCAACACGTTATTCTTATTTTTATTATTGTCTTCATGCAATATACCTTTGTTAAAGTAAAGAAACCATTTTCTTTTAAGTGTGGACTACATTGTTACATGTGTATTTCATGCCAATCAACACTTAAATTCTTATTTTTATTATTGTATTCATGTAATATACCTTTGTTAAAGTAAAGAAACCATTTTCTTTTAAGTGTGGACTACATTGTTACATGTATATTTCATGCCAATCAACACGTAAATTCTTATTTTTATTATTGTATTCATGTAATATACCTTTGTTAATGTAAAGAAACCATTTTCTTTAAATGTGGACTACATTGTTACATGTATATTTTTAAATATAATTAGCATTTAACATTTTGTAAATATTATTGTGATTGATGTCACTTATATGTTATTACATTTAGTTATGGAAGGCTTGAACAATATGAATGAT